>SNQJ01S0034755.1:55645-76687 GCA_010110895.2 Picea sitchensis
TATATATATATATATATATATATATATACATCATTTACATTTGTCGACCCTTTACACAGGATCTGTCAAATCACACATTCACATCTTGGAGTTTTCAATAATTCTTCGCCAATATAGTTATTTTTATAGACTAGGGGAAACAAGGTGTTACAATTAGTGTGTTCCTTGTGCTTGGAACTAGTATGTCTATGACACTCATTCCTCCTTTGTAACATAGCATTCTTTTATTCTTTTTCAAGCTTTCCAAAATTATTGAAAAAGACGAAAAAATAAAATATACCCCAAAAAGAGGAAGGGAAAATATTTTATTTTTGTTGACATCACAATGATTCGCCCTTGGAAAAAGCACATCCTTTTGTTTGTTCATCAAGCTCTGGGATTTAATATGACATTAGGAATTTTTTCTCACTACATAGATTTGTGTCCACCTCCATTTGGATATCCTTCCAAACATATGGAGAGTTTGTGTTTCCTCCTGCATCGTGGACTTATGTCAATGCCATGCTACCTTAGTCTCATCATTTGTCGTGCTTTTGTCCAAGGGAAGTTTTACTAAATATGAGTTGGCCCTTCTGTAGTTTGTCTCTTGTCATCATGCTTGACCATCCTGAAAATCCAATCAAGTCCTTGTTCAAAATCCATGAAGTTCTCTGTCTGATTACCGAGATCCTCTTGTTTGTTCCTGATGAGCCGTCAAAGACCTCTAGATAGTGAAGTCGTACATTGATATTACACTCCTACCTGAGTTTTGAATATCTTGAAGTTGTTGCTCGAGCTCTGAAGGCCTCATATCTAGCCATCAGTCATCATTGGCTGCTTGAAGATGGATACTCTACATGTATATCTTTTGAATTTGAGATGTAAATCCATTGTGTATTTCTCGCTGCTACATTTTATATAGCTATATGACATGGATTGGCAGTGTATTTGATTGGAAGACATGGTTTTATTTCATCCCGAGCATGGGTATGCCTGCCTTGTTGAGACAAATTTTTATTTTTGCAGATGGCACCTCCTAAAATCTGGTCCCTAGGATCACTCTCTTTGTACATTGGTGAATATTTGTAATGTTTTTTGTCCATCAGATGCTCTTCTGACCTCACACATTAGGGGGCATATGTTATATCCGTAAATTGCACCAGACATGCATACTTGGCATCAGGCCATCCTACTTGCTATCTTTTCCAAACCATCATTGAACAAGCTCTTCTAAAAAAACATTATTTTGAAGATGTACATTCTTGCACCACTACTGCCCACGTAAAAATGCTAGATGAACCATTACAACCCATGTACACTCACAAAAAGCGCGAAAAATAAAAATTGCAAAGGGATATGGGCTTTTGGGATGTTAGCTAACTATTTGACCGCCCATAGCTAGTCACCCAACCGTTACTATCTTTTTTGGCCTATTAAAGAACGGGCTTGGGTCCCATTCCAAGGAGGAAGCATGAGAGCAAAGAAACTCTACCCATTTTAGTATTCCCTCCTTGCCCCAATATTTTGCAGCCACATTGCGAGTTTGAGCCAGAATTCCCTTTTCCTCCATTGAAAACCTTTTCCATTTCCCTAGAGAGGATTGAATAGGAGAAGGATACATGGAAGTAGTTGGTGCATGGTGAAGAGGAGCCCAAGATCGAGTTCAAGGAGCATTTTTTGGTCTCATATTGTAAGCGACTTTTGTGAGATTAATGTAAAGAAATACATTTTTCGTCCCACCAAATGATGTCTTCAATGTCTATGATTTATTTACATTTTGGTTATGATATCTAACCCACTAATCCATATGTAGAATGTATGTTTCTAGTTTCTTGTTTGTCTTTTGGTGAATGCAGGTCAGCCTTGGGAGGAGATTTGCAGTCGAGAAACAACCGAGCACAAAGGGATCGACACCGAACACAGAGTTCAAGGTAGGACTACCAAATCCATAGACTTTGTTTTTTATATACGATTGTGGGGTAATGTTGGGATAGTTGTTAAAAGTGGGAGACTTTAGAGGGTTAGCTCTGCCTGCAATTTAGAACCCTAGTGTAATTCGTAGGGGGTTTTCCCGCTATAATAAATAAGTGACAAACTCATGTGTTGGCATGTCTCGAAACCGAGAAACTGATTCCCTTCTAGTTGGTCCTACACCACTTCAATCCTCAACCAAATTCAAGCTCATATAAGGGAGACAATGAGGTTCTCCAACAATCAAGGAAGAGCTTGGGGGTTGAATAATGTGTTCAGACTTAAAAGGACAAAGGCATGCGGACTCATATAAGAAGTGGAAATTTATCTAGAGTATATTTTCTCTCAATAGTTGAATTCTCCCCTCCTCCACGGCTTTGATAAGGCCCATTTTATATCCTTCAAATGGAACTGAATGGCCGAGTCAGAGCGTTTCTAGTATATGGGAGGTCAAGGATCATAGATCGCAGGACGTGACATGGAAACCTGACACCATTTTTTAATTTTGGGCACAAAACCTTATGTACGCGGGATGTAATGGTGAAACCTATGTATGTGTGAGATGCATAGTTGTTAGGGCGTGTATATGTGGAAAAACAATATTTTTTAGCTATTGTAAGTTCAAAAGGGACTTCAAGTCTGTATAGGGAAATGGAAAAGGCCTTATGAGAAAGTTGCATGAGGTGAGAAAAATCTTGCTATAATAGATGCCCCTAATGTGTGAGATCAGAGGAGTATATGAAATGGTCAAAATAAATTATAATTCCCAGAAGTGGAGTGATGGAGACTCAACTGGAAGAACTAGTTGCTCATTACAATATTACAATATATAATGACTCTGTGCACATGGTTTCCAATTTGAATTACACTACAAATACATGTGGAAAATAATACCAAGTAGTTGCTCATGGCCATGAATAAGCAATACGAAGTAGACATATGACATAGGTTGTCATAGTCATGAACAAGGCCTAGTGAGGACCAGTCTCAAAATCAATATGAAGATATATGTATACAATGGAGTACAATTTGATCTCCCATGATCACTGAAGTCATAAAGGTGTTGGTTCAATGAATGATAGCTACAACTCAGGAAATATGCTACTATAGTTGATGTCTTCAATATTCTATATGATCTGCCAAAGGTGCAAGTCTACATTATGTGAATAAAGGAGTTGAAGTCGAACACAATGAGATTTCGTTTGATTACCGATCATTAATGAATATCATTAACAAATGTAAGATAACCTATTGATAATGAAAGCATGTATCAAGGCACCGAGTACATTATTACAAGTGTGAATAAAAGAGTTGAGGTCAAACACTCTAAGAATCCATCGATCAGGAGACATTGATGTATTCCCAACCATCGATGGCGAGAGAACCTGCCACTAATGACTGCAAACCCCTAGGTACTCATAAGACTCTAGGCCCTATTTCCATAATAGATGAGTTGAATTCTATGGAAGGAGACCCGATAAAAGGAGAGCATTAAGCCATCTCAAATCAATCAGCATGAGGTACAAGGAAATCGCTTGAAGATTTTGAAGAACTCGGATGAAGATGATGTTCACAAACCAACAACCCTGTGCATCTCTCGCATGCACCAGATGCAAGTAGTACATGAAAGATGTTGGATAATGTTTTCATTGATGCCAAAGGATTGATTTAAAAGGTCAAAGGATTGATGTCAAAGAAAATATGTCTTGTCATAGGATATTGATGGATCGTTTATTGTCCTTGATATCAAATGGATTGATGTCAAGTGAAGTCATAGTCATATGATGTCATGCATAGATGAAGATGGATCAATGAGTTTTCATTGATATATGATTCATAGTTGGATTGATTTAAATATGACTCATTATTTTCTTGATAAGGAGTACAAATGGATGAACTCCAATGTGGTCCCCTTATGGTGAAATCCCTCACGAGAAGACTCTTTGCAGATTGAATTATCCTAGAAGTATGGTTAGAGAACACATGCTTAATTGTGTAATAATGAGATGAAGATCAGTGAATGTTTTAGTGAAACTATCCTAGATGGATATTTATTGTCATGCCACTTCTGGTGATATGTGGAACATCACATAAATCCTCACGGTTTGAGAATTATGTCTGTACGAAGTTGGAGGACTCTCATATGTTGGATTGAAGCCCCAAAAGGTCAAAGAATTCAATGTTCTTCCAAAGAGGATTATTTAAATAATAAAGTGAAGTGACAAATTCAAGGAGGATTTAAATAAAGTCATGGAGACTTGAGTGTGAGTTGGTGCCAGGTTCTTGAAGTCGGAAGAAAGTTCCACATATGCATTCATTGGGCTCACATGTGTCATAGAAACTCTGGTATGGTTACATAGTTGTCTTGATGGATGCTCTTGCTTATTTTATGGTGAATGCTTGACGAATTCTTGGTATGGTTGTTGTGATATGATTATGTTGGTCGATTGATAGAGTGAGCAACACTTTTATGGCTCAGTACTGATATTATTGCCATAGTATACTGGTTTCTTATACATGATTAAGTAGCATTCATATTGTATGGTTGAGGAGCATGAGTAAGTTGTGGGAGAGCATAGATGTGTTGTGATTGGTTTTGATTGGACAATGAATGACAAAAGTGTATTTGACTGAGGGCTGCATAGGATCTGAGTTTTTTATGGAGAGAAAACCCTAGTTAATCAGAAGTCATATGCAGGGTGTAGTACAGACAGGTCGCATACATACGCGAGATGTACTACTGGTAGGGCATGTACATACGTGTGTTGCACTACTGAAAGGTCATGTACCTGTTGACATATTGGTATTTGTTAAGGATTGATTCCTCTTCTTAGCTGGTGTTGAGTTGTGTAAGCTGAGTCTTGCATTATAGAGTTGGTACTCTTGTGGAGTTGTAACTCTATTCAGTTGTTGCTGATAACCCAAGGACTGTAGTCCGTAATAAAAATAAAATTGTACATACATCTTTTGTTCTTTGTGTTCCTTATGGTGATGACGTATTGATGATATATGTTTTTGTTATATGTTGATGACATGTGTTCACATACAACTGATTATAAATGACAGTAATAAGTGATGAGTAAATTGGTGAATGCTAACTAAGGATTTTTGTGAAGGGAAGTTTGAAAAATATCCCTATGATTCACCCCCCTCTCAGTGTGGTCAGTGTGTCCAACATTTGGTATGACAACGGGCTTTCACTATAAGCCTTAACAAGCTTGGAGGAGATCCATGGACATACAAATGGATGATGAAGTTCCAATCCTTGATGAGGAAAACTATTCTACATGGAGAATAGAAATGAAGGTGCATTTGAAGGAAATAGGAGTGGGTGTTTGGAAAGCAGTTATTGGTAGATCGGTTCCTTTGAAGAACAAGTCAAATTTTTCATATCAAAGGGAAGAAAATAAGAATGATGCATTGGTTTTCATGACCATTCTTAGTGGACTCTCAAGTTGTATCAAATAGAGCATGGGACAATGCACGTACACCAAGGATCTATGGCTAAAGATAGAGGAGACATACCAAAGCAAAAAGGAAGACCTTAAAGACAACTCCATCAAGAAAAATGAAGGTAAATAATCTCTGAAATCCTCTAATTACAATGATTCTAAATGTGTTGATGTTGGCAAAAAGGAATAACTTGAAGACAATTCTATCAAGATCATTGAAGATAAAGAATCTCCAAAAACCCTTGATTGGAATATTTCAAAATGTGATGATGTTGAATATTTCTCTACAAGTGAAGAAGAAAATCTAGAGATAGTGTGTGTAGAATTAAATGATAGTTATCCCATGGAAGAAGTAGAAGAAGAACTATCATAGCTTAAAAGGAAAGTTTAATGGGGTCTATTTGAATATAACTATGACCATTTTTACATAGAATATAGCTATCTTTCTGAGAACACTAAAAATTTTCTTAAGAAGAATCAAAGGCATATCTTGAAGTTAAAGGAAATGCTCAAAGAACAAAAAGAAAGTGAAAAGACTCAATTAGAATAAAAAGAAGAAGAGATCAAAAGACTAAAGAATGAATAGAAGAGAATAAGAAGCTAGATGATGAGATTAGCAAAAGTCTTGAAGTTATTGTCCATATCAAGACCCAAATTGAAGAAGCCAAAAGGGTAGAGGAATTACTAAAGAATAAAGTAAATGAAAAGGAAGAGTCATGTCATAAGTTGGAAGCTGAAGTTGTTGATCTTATAAAGAAAGTAGAAAAGTCAAACAAATTCTTGAATAGCTCAACAATCTTGAATGAGATCTTGGATAGTCAAAGATCACCAAATGATAAATCAAGTCCTGGATACAAAAATGAAGCTACACATGTTGAATCAATCACCTAAAAGAAGCATGCGGTAAGTCCCCCACTCTCAAAGGATGGAAATAATGTTGCAAGTCAACCATATACACAAGGAAAGGAAAGTTTCAAAAGAACAAACCAAGGAAGACATCAAGAATCCATATTTACACCTCAAAGAAGAGAGACACCTTCAATATGGACACCAAATCAAAGGTATGAAAAAACATTTCATGGTCACTGTTACTCATGTAATGAATATGGTCACAAAGATTTGGAATGTAGATATTATGCAAGCAAAGATAAATAAAGATTTCATAACACCATAAGGTGTTGGAGATGTAATCAAGTAGGACACATCGTTGTTCATTGTCACATCATGAGATGCTACAGTTGTAGTGGGTTTGGTCACAAATCCCAGTATTGTTGGAACACAAGAAAAAATACCATGATGAGGAATTCATATAGCATGACTAGAAGAAGGCATGAAATTAGGAAGGAAGACATTTTTGAAAAGATGGAATCTTAGAGCTCAAGTTCTAAGAAGCAGGAACACCTTCAGAAGTGGGTAAAGAAGACTGAACAACCAGAGCATAATGGTAGCCTTAAGGGAAGCTCAAGTTTTTCATCTTCAGAAGCATACATGGGTTACAATGGTAAAAGTTGCATACATACACGAGCTGGCCTATGAATAGGTTGCTTACATATGCAAGTTGTCTGTGTAGTAGGCCACGTATTTTTGGTAAAAGATCCTTGGGAAAAAGTCTATGCACATGAGTTGCGATGTGGTATAATGGTATAACTCTGTGTTGTAGGCTCTGACATGGTTTGTTGCGGGATCTGACATTGTTTGCTACAGGCTTTCATGATTACATGCTGGCATACATAATTGATGTATGTATGGTGGTGGCATATGTTTGAGTGTTGAAAAACTATCTTGGATGCATGGTACTAACCCTAGAGTGTGGGTTGAGACATTTTTATATTGAAGAACAATGTTGGTTGTGACAGTGAAGTTATGGCACTTTGGTTATGAGACATATCAGGATGATGCTAGCTAGAGATGTCATTGATATATTGAGGCACACTTCTAGTACATATTGGATGCTTATTATTTGTTGTAGTGAATGGAGGTTGAGATATTTGAGTTTCATCGATATATCTTATGATGTATTATTGGAATCATATTTGTTGGATATCTTGGTGCATGGATTTGGCATATGGATGAGCTACATATTGGGACATGTAGTTAATGAGTTGATGAAGTGGTCATATTGTACACCATTGATGAGTCATAGCTTGATCTATAGTTGATGCACTCATAGATGCTATATGTATGTGGATGATAGTACTTGGCTAAAGTACACCATTGGTATTACTTGTTTAGCATATACTTTTGTTTAGTATAGAAGCAAGTCATGGGTGATATGACACTTGTTTGAGACACATGGTTGGCGTGTTTGTAGAAGCATATGATTGATACACTCTGACGCAGTACCTCACCTCATAGGGTTTGTTGACCTCCCGGTCTATGGATCTTCGTATTCCTCTGAGACGAAATGACTCTTTAGTTCCCACTGGAACCTTTAATGCATATAACCATAGGTCCTTCTAGAATTTAAGCCTACACAAACAAGCATTAGGCATGAACCTCCACTCCACATGACCACTGGCGTGACCACTGACTTAACCCAAAATGGCTCTTCAGACTAACGACTTCGTGTTTCACGATTTCAGGATTCTTGTTGTGAGCCACCCCGACTCCTTCTATTCCCAAAACCCTAAAGTGGGATAACGGTCCTCATCTCCTCCCTTACGCATCCACCATATGACCTCCAACCAAACCCTGGGGCCTACCTCCGAGCACATTGAGACTTCACGTATCGGGAATACCCGATGTGATTCACCTCTGTTCACCTGAGGCCCGAATTTTGATTTTAACACCTTAGATCAACGGTCCTGGACCTCCCACGATATGACGGTCTAGATTATTCCTTCTTGAATCGATATTTTGTGACTCATGACTTCCAAGTAGTTAATTCCTCCACACTTCTGACTCCTAAAATGCCAAAATTAAAATGCCAAATCAATGGCTCTCATCCCTTCAGATCTAATGGTCGTTATCTCTCATGAGCTTGTTTTTACGAGGTGACTTCAACCCTCGTTCTTTTCCTCTAAAATTCTTTGAAGTCTCTATCCTTCCTAAGCTTGGTCTTCATTGCAAACTTAAGGATTCTTTAGGATTCTTGCACTCACTCCTTGCAGCCTTCACGATAACCCCTGGTTATCGGATATCTTGCAACTCTATACACTCCTTACGACAGAAGTTCTTCAACCACTCCCTAGGGTTAGAAAATTCTAAGACTTCAACCTAGCCTATGCACACCTTGCATGTATTTGTGCTATACTTGCACTTATGTTGGTATAAGAACAACTCCATCTCTCCTGAGCTCTTCTGAGGTAAAACTCAAAATCTTGTCAATGCACTCGTGGACCTTCACTGCACTCCTTGTAGGAATTCTCAAGACGAGGAGAAATTGAAACTTATACTCTCCCTCTCACAGACTTCATACATTCAACATGAAATCATACATATAAAGAATTGAAACAAATGCACGATAGAGAATATGAGAAAATTGTAAACATACCATTCAATAGATGCAAACAGTAACCATAACAACACCATGAAATTGGATTAAAGCCTTCTTATATTAATTCAAGTGCTTTTGTACATGGTTTCTACAGCAACAGTTATCTGCTCATACAACTTCTACAATATTTTTTTCTTCTCTACTCTCATATGCTCTCTCTTACTCTACAGCTTGATTACAATGAGAATAAATCCAATACAATACATCTACGAGGGAGATTTCTCAAGCTTTCCCTCCTACAATTCTAAGATATCTTATAAAAATTAAAGACTACAACTACTTTACATTCATTACATTAATTGTCCTCAACCAGCAGATGAGATCGAGCGCTCAAGATCTGCATTACAATCCCAAAAACAATTAAGAACAATTATATATTTTCAGATATTACATTAATGTGTCATCCTTTGAGTTTCAAAATATCTTCAAAATGTGCACAGGTGTATATCGAGTTGTCCTCCACTCGCGCTTGCTTTGTTGGAAATGCTCCTACATCACACTGCATTGATGATATCTTATGGCATATTCTATGGTATTGATGTACATGGTTGATGTACATGGGTGTTGTGCATGGCTTGCACACAATATGGCACAAGATGTACGTGGTTGATATTTTGTTCATGATTCTTTATTCATTGTTGACATATATTTTTCTTCATGATGTATGGTATGGCACGAGTTTGATGCATGGACAGGTCCAAGGATCGTCATAGGAATAGAGGATCATTCTTAGTTGATATATGTTCCAATTGAGCATCAGAATTTGTAACAGAAGCATGTTGCAGTGGCAACATATTGTTCATATTGTAGGGAATATAGGGGGAGACATACGCATAGGGGGAGTCATTCTTCTTCCCATGATTCTCAGAGGAGATATTTATCAAATGCAATTATAAATATTTGGAAAGAGAGCCCCTTACGTGGAGAAAGAGCACAAAGGCACAGTTCTAGGGGGGGTGATGGTCACAGGGGGATCATGAGCTATATATCTTCAGCATTACATCAGAGTGATATCCCTTGTTCAAAAGGGGAGATTATTCATAGGAATATCAAAGGCATTCAGGCAGGGGGAGCAGCCCCAAGGTGAGTTTAGGTAGGGGGAGCAACCCCAAGGAGAGAACTACCCTTTGACATTGATGTCAAAGTGGGAGAGATAGTAACATTGATTGAGATAACTATTGATGTAGAACAATTCCTTGTCCACATGTTGCCATCAAATGTTTGGTGTTGAAATCAATGTTGGTATTGCCATCAATGTCAAAGGGGGAGATTGTTGGATCATATTGTTATTGATTCCAAAGGATTGATGTCAAAGGTCAAAGGATTGATATCAAAGGAACAATGTCTTGTCATAGTATATTAATGGATCATTTATTGTCCTTGATATCAAATGGATTGATGTCAAGTGAACTCATAGTCACATGATTCCATGCATAGATGAAGATGGATCAATGAGTTGTCGTTGGTATATGATGCATAGTTGGATTGATGTAAAGATGACTCATTATTGTCTTGGTAAGGAGTACAAATGGATGAACTCCAAAGTGGTCCCCTTATGGTGAAAGCCCTCACGGGAAGATGCTTTGCGGATTGAGTTATCCTAGAAGTATGGTTATAGAACCCATGCTTAACTGTGGAATAATGAGATGAAGATCAGTGAATTTTTCAGTGAAACTATCCTATATGGATAGTTCTTTTCATGCCACTTTCGATGGTATCTGGAACATCACATAACTCCTCATGGTTTGAGATTTATGGCCTTACGAAGTTGAAGGACTCTCATATGTTGGCTTGAAGCCCCAAAAGGTCAAAGAAGTCAAAGTTCTTGCAAAGAGGATTATTTAAATAATAAAGTGAAGTGACAAAGTCAAGAAGGATTATTTAAATAATAAAGTGAAGTGACAAAGTCAAGGAGGATTATTTAAATAATAAATTGAAGTGACAAAGTCAAGGAGGATTATTTAAATAATAAAGTGAAGTGACAAAGTCAATGAAGATTATTTAAATAATGGAGAACTTTCTAATTATGGAAAGTGGTTATACGAAGGTTAATCCTAAAATGAGGAAAATGGGTTAAGTGTTCAAGTGGCTATTGGATACATGGACAAGTGAAAAATTGGGCAAAGTTGGACATAGGTGACTATGTGGACAAAGTGGATAAGTGGAAAAAGTGACCTAGAATATGATTCTAAGGAAGCTACTTGGAGAGTATAAATAAGAGGCAAGGGTCTCTTGTGAATATAATCTCTTGAGCATATCTTGAAGATCTATTCTAAGAGAGATATTGACTGGAGGATCTCATGGACACATCAAAGTTTTCATAAGTCTAAGATCATGATAGTGAAAGTTTCGAAAGTTCAAAAACCCTAGTTTCTGAAGGAGTACGCGAGCAGTAGTGGGCCATAGCACGTACATACACGGGCTACAGTGAGGCAGGATGTGTAAAGATGCGGGCTGAAGGAAGGTAGAGAACATACAGCTGGATAAATTCATCGAGACTTGAGGGTGAGATGGTGTCAGGTTCTTAAAGTCTGAAGCAAGTTCTAGATATGCATTCTATGGGCTCATATCTTCCATAGAAACTCTAGTATGGCTACATAGTTGTCTTGATGGATTCTCTTGCTTATTATATGGTGAATTCTTGAGGCATTCTTGGTATGTCTGTTGTGATGTGATTATGTTGGTTGATTGATAGAGTGAGCAACACTTTTCTGGCTCAAGACTGATATGATTGCCATAGTATACTGGTTTCTTATACATGATTAAGTAGCATTCATATTGTATGGTTGAGGAGCATGAGTAAGTTGTGGGAGAGCATAGATGTGTTGTGATTGGTTTTGATTGAACAATGAATGAAAGAAGTGGATATGAATGAGGACTATAGAGGATCTGAGTTTTTCATGGAGATAAAACACTAGTTACTCAAAATTCATATGCATGATGTAGTACAGACAAGCCACGTACATACACGTTATGTACTACTGGTAGGGCGCGTACATATGTGTGTTGCACTACTGACAAGTCGCGTACCTGTTGAAAGATTGGTATATTTTGAGGATTGATTTCTCTTCTCAGTTGGTGTTGAATTGTGTAAGATGAGTCTTGCATTGTAGAGTTGGTGCTCTTGTGGAGTTGTAACTCTATTCATTTTTTGTTGATAACTCAAGGATTGTAGTCCGTAATAAAAATAAAATTGTACATACATCTTGTGTTCTTTTTGTTCCTTATGGTGATGAATTATTAATGATATATGTTGTTGTTATCTATTGTTGATATATGTTCAGTTTGGTTGGTGTATCCAACAAAAAAGACCCTCTGAATAGCATCAAATAAGGAAAATGTCACATAAATGTGAGGAAAAAATCAATAAGGATAATGACATCCAAGACACTACATGAATCCCAATGTGTGAATAGATGGTGCAACCTATGTATACATGAGAAGCATAGCTGTTAGGGAGCGTATATGTGGAAAAATAAGATTTTTTTATTTTTGGGAAGCGAAAAATGGACTTCAAGTATGTATAGGGAAATGGAAAAGGCCTTCTGAGCAAGTTGCATGGGGTGAGTAAAATCTTGCTATAACACCTACCACAATCCCCACTCATTCCTAGACTTCAAACACCTGAGTATTGCAATCCCCCATAAAAGTTATCTCAGGTGAGACTGCGTTGTGGACCCTGTGTGTAGCAGTTCCTTCTAGTTTACCAAGAGGGCCGATAGTTTTGAGGGGTTTTTTGGAAACATGTTTGAGATTAGAAGCTAGTTCAACCCAAGAAAAAGTTAAGAACCAACATAGATACAGGAAGGTTTGGAGAGGAAACTAAAAAAAAGAACAGGTGAATAAAGACTAGGTCTCGGAGATCACAGGATTTGTAGTAATATGAGAAAGAAAAGAAGAACAAGTGAATAAGGAATAGGCCCAAGAGATTGTAATTTCAAGAATTGTAGTGCAATATCAATCCATAGGTAAAAGGGAAGAAGTTAGAGTTCAAAAATATAATGAGTCTATAGATGAAGAGGAAGATTACTCTGCTTCAGAGCGGGTATTATTTTGAGCCACCCATTTTGGAGACTCCCATTGAATATGAATATTGAATAGGGGGAGTTAGTGCAGTAGCTAATACAAATTAGAGAACCATCTTTCGAGCAGGTTGAAGTATTTGTAGAGACATATAGAAGAAGTACATAATGAAAGATTGATCAGTTGAGAAGTATTATTCCCATGCATATATCAGTTGGCAGTTACACAGGAATAATTTTATGATTATATTCCTTCAGGAAGATATATATTTAGTACAGATTGTTCTAGACATACAAATTTTGATTTGTCGATAGAGTAGATTAGTGGACACATTATATTTAGTTGCAATTATGAAGCCTTCATGATAGTATAGTGATAGATGGGTCATCATTGTGGGCAGTTGAGTAGCATAGTTATGGAAATATTATGACATATGGATAGAGATGGCTTTATGAGATCATTAGCAGGTACAAAAAACATGGGTTGGAGAAAATGCATAGCAGTGTATCAGTGGAATCAATTGAAATCAGTTGGTCACAGAAATGAAAGTAGTGAAAGGAACAACAAAACAGGCAAAGAGAAACTGTCAACAAAAGTTATATCATCATAGGAACATTGTTGAATAGTATGGTCATGACATATCATTTGAAGTCCAAAATTTTTAAATGTTTTATATATATATATATATATATATATATCAGAGAATTACAAGAGTAAGAACCAATGGACAATTAGCAAGCACTATAAGAGAGGAAAGGAAACACTTACATGTATCCCTATATTGATTTACACGACATCTTACAGAGAATTCAAGGGAAGAAAAATCATCAAAGAAAGACATCCAAAATGAAAAATTAGAAGCATGCATACATAGGGAGACATACCAACAAGGGTAGTTATCCTCTTTCCCACGATGTCAAACGAAGAGAAAGAGAAGTATTGTTCAGAGAAGGTATACTTTCATGGGAAGTCACATAAGGAAAGAAACATGTGAAGAGAAAGAACAAAGGCATGGAAACAAAGAGAGAGAGAACATATGCATGAAGACACGAGGAGAATCCCCATGGAGACAAACCCTTTTCCATTGATTTTAAAGGGGGAGAGAGATAAACATTGATGAGGAGCGATGATCACAGAGGGAGCATGAGCATGACTGTTTCCATGCCTAAGTGTTGCCATCAATTCCAAAAGGGGAGATTGTTGGATAGTTTGTTTGGACATTTGGTTGTCATTGATGTCAACCCTTACAGAAGTTTGGAATACACAGATATGTGGATGATATCGTTGGATAGTTGGTTGATGTCAGCATATATGATGGGTTCATTTGAAGAAGTCTACAAGGAACCCAAGATAACCTGAAGTTGATTAAGGAATATGGACATGAACGATAGTGTAATTGTAGGTAATACCATCATTGATTGACAGTGCATGTCATGTTATCTCCCATTACATATGGTACACCACGTGGTTCCTCATGGTTAGGGAGATATGGCCTTGTCAAATTGGAGGATCCTCAAGAATAATATAGAATCCCCTAGAAGGTCAACCAGAAGTTAATTATTCTAGAAACTCGTAGAAATTCATCAATAAGTTTGCTAGTCAATGTGGTTGTAACAAGAAATTGGTTATGGGTAAAGTAGATGTAACAAATAAATATATATTCAAATTGGTTGCAACAATAAAATTAATTATGGGTAAAGTAGTTGTAACAAGAAGGTTGAATAGTCAAATTGGTTGAACAAGAAATTATTTTTGGGTAAAGTGGTTGCAACAAGAAGATAATTAATGATAAATCAGTTGCAACAAAGTATTTTCTATTTGACTAATTAAGTAAAAGTTAGTTGCAACAATAAAGTGGATTATCCCTAGAATAAGGAAAATGGGTAAAACAATTACAAGGTAGACCCTAAAGGAAGTCACCTGGGAAGTATAAATAAGACTTCAAGAGACTCCCATTAGCACCTATTGAGCATATTGAATATCTATAAGTGACTGAGGTAACCAAGGATATCTAAGGATAATTTCATAGGTAAGGTGAAGTAAAGAAGGCCGAAAATCTAAGGGAGGATGAAGTATTTTGATAATGTGTTCTAAGGTATGTTATTTACAAGCCATCTTACAATTTTGGATATAACATTTTTTTCTAGAATGATTCATATATATAAAATAAGAGGTTGTTGAGAAGACATATCAAGGTACCTGTGGTAGAAATTTCAGCATCTGGATCGTTGTACTTTTGGAGATACACTATGTGGAAGATAGGGATTTTGACTAGTCCTTAAACTAGTTCTAAACAATTGTTCTTAGTAAAATAGTCATAAATTGTTCATATAGAATCCAAATGGTTTGATACTGATTTGAATGGAACAAATACATGCCTTATTTATGTTTTTTCAAGTTTCATAATAATATATCAAATATTGAGCATGTGGCATGTCGTACAAGTTCGCTCTCTAGAATAGGCCAGAACTCAACAAGGTCTGTCATCTTCTCTATAACTCGTTTTCAGGAATGATTCAAGGAGTGAGACTAGGAGTGATTTCAAAACACATACCGAAGAAGGTTGGGTACATGTTTTATACATTTATTCATTACAGGTACAGAGTTATGCTTGTTGAAATTTGTGGTTTGTGACTAATCCAAAACTAGTCCTATGAGACTGAGGTAAAGGTTGATGAAGATGTTATTCTCTTGTTGTTGAAGTTGAGGAAGGGATGCAAGTCTATGATCACATACACAAGGTTAGCTACAGGATCATAGGTATGTTTATATGCTTATTTTTATGGATGATTTTAGGGGCTAAATTTCACTCATGGGCTCATTTTCCATGGTTTTTCCCCAAAAAGGATTCGCTATTCTAAAAATGATTCACCCAAATTCTATAGGATAAAATTATTTTACCTTAAAATCGCCAAAAATTTATACAAACTATATAAAATCCTTAGATATTTGAAGACTTTTACAAACATATCGCCAAGAATCTATAGTTGGCATATGAAGGATTAGTAAGATTCGCCATGGTTTCTACATTTTAAAATAAATTTCCATCCTTAAAATCATCCTTGCTTATTTTTAAGTTGCATCTTGGTGATATTGTGGAGCATGCTTGAGGCATGTATTGGTGAGTTTTTGGTATATGTCTTGTGGTACATATTGGATGTATTGTACATGTTGTTTGAGGCAGATCTGTTGAGGCACATTGTTGATGCATATCTAGGATACATTGGTATATATTTTGATGAATTTTTTGTCACATGGTTGACGTGCATACTGGGCATTTGGTTGGTTTTATATCAATGATGTTTTGGAAAAATGTTTGATGTGAAGAGTAAATGGTTCATAGTTTATGGATGATATGGCATAAATATCTTGGTTCATTAGTAAAAGTACATCTTGGTGATTTTGGTATATGATCTAGAATCACATCTTGGTGATGATTGTGAGTTGTTTTGGTTGATGCACATCTTTGTGATATTGTGCATATGGTTGAGAGTTGTTCTTGGGGATCTATTTATGTGAGTAGATTTGGTTTGGTTGATGAGGTTGAAAGTGATAGGTTGATGTGATAGGTTGATGGTGACAAGTTGTGGTGATAGGTTGGTAGTGAAATTGATGCTATATTAGTCCAGTGACAGGTTGATGTGGTAGTGACAAGTTGGTCTACATTTATATTTCAGGGAAGCGGGATGGGGCAAGGAAAGGGCTAGTAGCCTCATTCTAGTTGGTGTCGAAGAACACAGGGAGTTGGAGCTTCCTCTAGGTTGGAAACTCAGAATAGGGGGTTGTATCATCCTTCTGGTTGGATCTAGAGAATTGAGAGAGTGGTAGCTTCCTTCAGCTTGGTTCTTGTAAATCAAGGGGTTGGTGCCTCCTTCCATTTGGTGCTGGAGAATTGGGAAGTTGGTGCTTCCAATGAATGTATTCTTTGATATATAATAAAGCATTTTGTGGTTTTGTCCCATTTGGGTTTCCATGTAAATTTCGGTGTATTGTGTATTTGATGTGATGTTGATGTGATGGTTCTTATGTTTATATCATCATTATGAATTGATGAGATATTGATGATATATTGTTGATAACATTAACATATATATATTGTGGTTAAAAGTGGTAAAATTTATCATATTGATTCACCCCACCCCCCCGCCCCCTCAGTATTCCAATAGGAAATCCTTTGGTCAGAGTGGACTTGTTTACAAGTGGATGGGTTATGATGGAGATACCTCAAGGGCCAACAAGAGGCTGATCAGATGATATTTGGATAGCTCAAGGTATTGATAGACCTAGTGGTCTCGATGAATGCGATCACATAATCGATGGTGGAAATTGAATGGATATCCAAATCCGATGGTGGTTGAGTGTTGAGGGATTATAGTTGAATATTGAGGTTCTGAGGGCATGGTAGTCCAATGGTCCCAATATGAAGGAGATCAAATAGATGATTGAGGGTTAATCCAAGGGAAGATCATATGGCTACTAAGAATTGAACCCTGCATTGTAGTATGTGAACAAACTATGTGAGAAGGAAGGTGTCTGAAATAGTTTCAAAGGATATTTGAAGCCCAATTTTAAGGAATAAGTGAAGGGAGTTGGAGCCAACCCCATGAAACTTTGTATGTGGACAAATCATTGAGAGCATGAGCTTTATAAATAAAGATGCCCGAATCATTTTGAAGTGAAAGTGTGGGAGAAGTGGATTGTGTGAAGAGAAGATATGAAGCTTCGAGGCCCAAGGATGCCAGAGAATAGAAATAATATAAAGTAAAGGTGGCAAGGTGGTGCAATGGAGAGAAGAGGATCGTTGTCCTCATCTTCTTAATAGGTTCGTGACTAGAAAATTGGTGTCTACAGATTACAACTGGGTGCTTATAGTGTGGATTGGTGTCCTCATCTTCTTAACAAGTTGGTGCCTGGAAAGGTGGTTCTTGTAGACTGTAATTGGTGCTTACTATAGGGATTGGTGTCCCTCACTGGTTGGATCCTATAATGAATGTAATTCTTGTTTAAATATAAGAAAACAAAATTTGGTTTTCTCCATTATTGGGTTTCCACGTAAAATATATGTGCATTGTGACTTTGTGTTGATATCAGTTGACATGATTAATTCTCTTTGTTTGATTATATGGTGAATATTTAAATGGTAACAAGAAAATTTGAATAAAATTAGTTCAATACTGATTCACGCCCCCCCCCCCTCTCAATATTGGCTTTTATTCCAACATTACATGCCTAGTGTTTAAAGTTGACTATTCAAACAAATAATTTAGACCAATGTGGTATGTCTTCAATTTGAATTTCCTACCCACAAGGTAGTTCCTGCACATATTCAACACATGAATAATGGTTTTCAGCTCTAAATCATGTGTGGCATAGTTCCTTTCATGCTCCTTGAGGTTTTTGGACTCATAACAAAGACATGACAATTATGAGTAAGGACACCACCTAGTCCTTCTTTGCAAGCATCAATGCACACCACAAATTCTTCAATTGGGTCAACAATATTTAATATTGGTGCACTTGTTAGTAGATATTTCAAATGAAGAAAACCGTCTTCACATTCCTGAGTCCACTCAAACTTCACACCCTTCTTCTACAAAGAAGTTATAGGATGTGCAATCTTTGAAAACCCTTTTATAAATATTATGTAGTATCCCTCTAGTCCCATGAATGATATAAATTCTATAAAATTCCCTGGGGATAGCCACTCTTTGATTTATTTAATATTAGTTTTTTCCATTGATATAAATTCTTTTGAACTAATGTGACCCAAATAATGGATTTTCATTTGATAAAATGATTGAGGTGGATCTGAAAATGCTCAAAATTTATCATCTCAAATTCTCTTGAAAATGACTTCATTGTGTAGAGCTCGGCGAGAGATTTCCAACGGCGAAAAAATCGCCTCAAACGAAGCTTGTGTGAAAACGTTATGGCTCTTCAAAGTTTTGGAAAAACATGGTCAAATGTTCAAAATAAAAGGTGACACATGGCATGTTCGTACAAGTCGTACGACGTTGGAAAAGTGACAAGGAAATTGTATAGTCTAAGTGGACCAATTGGTGTTGGACACATGGTGTGATCGTACAGGTGGAGGCTACATAGGTGGAGAAATGAGAGGTTTCCACATGGAAACCTCCCATTGGCCTTCTATAGTGAAGGTATTCCAAAATTTTATGGGTTGAATAGGGTTGAACCCTCGACCTCATACAAGATAATCCAACAAATTACCAATACACCAAGGCATATGACTTAACATTCATATGGCTTTAGATTTATTTAAGTTTGTTAAATTGTATTTTCGGCAGAAAAAGAGTCGAGGGATAACCCCTAACCCATGGTATATATGGAATCCAATGTAGCCATACCCCAAATCTCGTCGGGGGGTGGCTAACAACTATGTCTCTGAATATCACAAACCATACTAGCACGTTTGACCCCACGACCTCCTCCCACATGTACAACCACTCTAACCAATGTTGCAAAGGAGGATTTTGTTATGGTATTCCCACAACAAATTTATTTATTTTTTCTGATAGTTTTGGGTGGAGGCTAAGCCTAATCTCCTATTTAACCAATGCACAAACCAATTCCCCCACATGGATATGCATGCATAACTAATCATATTTTCCTCGAAGTTCATGCCATAGGGTATCTAGACTTTGAGTTTACATTGTAATGCATGTCATAGGGTTCCTTAAGGAAAGTATAGAGTGTTTGTACTCATTTTTCTCATAATTTCAAGAGGAATTCAATGGTGCATTATGTTTCTGAGTTTGAGTAATAGATAAGAATATCATTGTAAGAACACAAGCATTTGAGCATTAATAAAGCAGTCTCAATTGGAATCAGGCCTGGAGACGTAGCCCAAAATGGGTGAACTCCATTAAAAAACTTGTGTTATGTGTATTATTATTGTTGTTTCTATTTCACTCAGTTATCTTGCAAGTTATTCATCATTTAAGTGATTTTGGATATGTAAGTGAATTCATATTATTTGCAAATAGTCAAAGAAATCATTTATATTTCCAATCAGGTTCGATGTTTATGTGTATTTTATGAAATAAATTAATATGTAAGGATTTTCCAATCAAATTTTTATCAGAGCAAGGTTTTTGACAAGTTTTTTCAAGTGAATGCTTACAAGGTCCAGATTCAACCTTGGTAAAGGTAAGATTGCATGTTATAATCCAGAAAATCAAAGGATATTTCATAAGTGAAAGATGGATTCCGAAGGAAAGAAAGGATAATATCCTCTCATGAGACCGGAGGAAGTTATGGATACACTCTGCACAATGAGGGAGATAATAGATGATTTGTATTAAAGAGTTCAAAAGACTAGTGACGAAGAATCTTTGGTAAAAGGAGAAGGAGGAGGTGAAGGTGGCTGACATTTAGAACCTTCTTCAACATCATCATCATCATCATCATCTACCAATGATGCAAGTGGACATTCTTCACATAATAAGTGTTGATTAAGGTTGGTTGTCATTGATGTCAACCCTTGAAGAAAGCCCCGCATCACAAAGGTTTGGGTAATGGACCAAAGATTGTTTGATGTAAGGATGACTCATTATTGTCTTGTCATGGTTGATAAGAAGTAAATATGGATGAACTCCAAAGTGGTCCCCTTATGGTGAAAGCCCTCACTGGAAGACGCTTTGTGGAGTAAGAGAACCCATGCTTAATTGTGGAATAATGAGATGAAGGACAGTGAATTTATCAGGGAAACTATCCTAGATGGATAGTTCTTATCATTCCATTTCCGGTGGTATGTGTAATGTCACATAACTCCTCATGGTTAGAGAGTTATGACCATGTGAAGTTGGAAAACCTAGGTTTGGGTAATGGACCCAAGTTTGTTTGATGGATAACAGTGTGATTTTTTCTATATTTTAAGGTAATACTATTCTATATGGATAGTACATGTCATTCCATTTCTGGTGGTATGTGGAACATCACACAACTCCTCATGGTTTGCGATTTATGGCCTTATGAAGTTGGAGGACCCTCATATGTCATCTAGAAGCCCCAAAAGGTCAAAGTAGTCAAAGTGGTTTAAGAGATTTTAGAAGGTAAATAATAAAGTGAAGTGATGAGTGTACTATAATTCAAAGTGAATAC
>SNQJ01S0034756.1:0-12956 GCA_010110895.2 Picea sitchensis
TGATTGGAGGATCCACATGAGTTTGTTGTGGTTGTGTTATGATGAATGTTTGATTATAATATTGTTGTGATGTTCTTCAGTTTTCTTTAAACTATGAATTCAAGAGGATCTTGTGTTTGGGTTTTTCTTCCTTGGGATGCTTGAAGACCTGATGTTAATAGCAGACCTTTACAACTCACAAGTATTAATTACGAGTGCTTAGGCTAGTTTTTTATCAACAAAAAAAGCTTGTTGGAAATTCACTTTTTATGTAATTTTCTAAATATAACAGTTGTTGAAATGAATATAAGAACAAAAGTAAAGTCACCAAGATGATAATAAAGATAGTTGATACATAAAGCAATCCTTTGTTTCATTCCAATTCACCAAAGATTCATTTCTTTACAAAATCTCATATAGAAATCTTGGACCAAAGTCAAACCTAGACATCCTCGATGGAACATACAAAAGGACCTCTGACAAAAAACCAAAATTGAACTCTAAAAGATGGATCATATTGCCACATATTGTTCCCCACTCGACTCTGAACAATAGCCTTTATCAGTCATGAAAATTAATTCACAAATAGACAAGTCTACACAGACTATCAAAGATAGATCAACACCTCTGAAAACAAGTGTCTGAATTATTTGATTCAACCCTGAATATTGTTGTCTACAATAATACCCTGCTATCACAAAAGAGAATTAGGCTATGATAAATATATGAATGAATTAAAATTGAACTATCTCAACATGAACTCAAAGAGAAAACCTTATCATGCTTCTTCTGCTATCCTCGGCCATGGCTTTCTCGACTGAAAAAACTCATCCTTCATGCGTGATCAATTAGAAAATAGTCTTTTAAATAACCATACATGACAACTCTTAAAAATATGAAATATATTTGGCTCAGAATGTATCATATTCATGCAATATAATCCATACAAATTGTTTTATTGTTAATCAACGAGCAGGGGGATGAAAACAAGGTCCTAGGATATGTGTGGGGTTTTTATTGAGAGAAAATATGATATAATGAAAGGCGAGGAAAAAAAATGGTCACTGCTCAATGACAACAATAATCAACTGTAAAGAAAACCAATAAAACCTCGTTGTAATCCACCCAAGACACTGACACTTTCATCCATTTTAACACAAAATTCTCTTGGCTGTAATCAATATCAGAACAGGGAGTGAAAAATGAATATGGGATATGTGAAGGGTTTGTAATTAGCGGAAAATGAGATAATGGAAGGGGAGGATAATGATTACTGCTCATGAAATTAATCAAGTGATCCATCAAACATTCTGCAGTAAGAATATGCAACACAATGTCATCACTAAACAGTAAATATTCCACATAAATTGTAAGTGGTTATGTTCCCTTCATTCACATACTTTGCATTTATAACAATTTATGCACAGTACCCATTTCCAATTTGTAACTATCAAAAATCAACCATTACCCATGCATTTCTTCAATCCACAACAGTGTTGCGAAATTCATGTTTCAAATTAACAATGAAATCATTAACACTGCAATCAGGCCCATCAATTTAATGCAATTATATTCATTCACATATATATGCAGTAACAAAAAATAATCAAGACAAGATTGTCATGCCTGAAATGACAATTAATCATACAACCAATAGCCACCATTTAGACACCATCTATGCAAGAGTAATTTCCCTAGGCAATGTAGTTCTGCCACTGTAAAAACAAAAAAAAAAATCAATATGACTTGAAAAATGGGCCACCTATCCAACCCGACTGTCACCAATAGCATGTCTTCTTTAACCAATGGTCGATTGCAATAAATAACATGCTTAAAAATATGTGGGCACCCTTGATTATGAAAAACAAGCTTCCATATTATACACAGTGCGCAGCCAACAAAACTCCTCGGTGCAACATTTCTACTTGACACAACAAACACACAGCCACGATAATAACTCAACATATCGTGTTAACCTATAAGATTGCTTGGATTTAGTCACCCGTGATCAACTATGTTGTGCACACTCAGTTCTATACAACCAACAAGCACAAAGATGCAGGGGATATACTTTCTATAGTTATCCAATTCAGTAGTCATTCAGCCCCAAAAAACACCATAGTTACCATGCCCATTCTTTTACTTTTCAAAACACCATACACAGAATGCGACATGTGTGAACAAAACCAAGCACTTGTAACCAATGCCAGCCATCATCCAAATCATCATAAGTGTAAATACTAGTGACTGTATAACAACCAACAATTTTCCACTGTGGTAGGAAATCAATCAACCGAACAAGTTGTGGTAGCTATGCATACTCTCGCTTTGAATCGAATCAGGGTAGAGCCTTCTCCATTAATAATACTGAGTCATTTGACATAAGGAGGGATATTGTGAAATTTAGAAGTGTAATTGGTGATGTAAGCTTAATCATTATTATCAGATAGGAAATAACTACATGCCATACCAACACGACTGCCATACTACCAACGGGCAAGGTCGTATTCAAAGTAATCGACCACAATAACCCGTAGCAATTTCACAAGCTCGACAGTCTTCCTATGAAACTCTAGACTAAGGGTTTTCTCGGTAACCATCACAAGAGGAACAGAGCCAACTTCTCGTAATAGTGAAACTTCGAGGCCATAGGTGTACACACAAGGAGGGCTATGACTCGTTGTGGACAGGAAACAATTCCATGACAGAGGCCAAAACAGGCAAGTAGGGCTCTAGTCTGGCCTGCAAAGATTATTTAACACACATAGGGTATAACCCTTGTTGGCACAGGGAAGACCTAGGTTTCAACGCTTCAACAGTGCACCAAAAAAAACCTAAATACCGGCCCTTTCGGAAACACCTACGAAGCAGATGAAGTCTCACCTAAGGTAGAGGTAGGGGTGGTTGTAGGGCTCAAGTGTCTGCAACCTAGATGGGACACAGATCTGTGATTACAACACTCTAACAAAGCACTTAGTAGTTATCATTCATTAGTATTTAACCCTTATTCACAATGCAGATAAACCCTAATTACAGAGCAGTGCAGTATTCATCGATATCTAACACATTCAAGCACTTAGCATATAGAGATAAATCAAATCTAGCATTCATTCACATCGCTAAGCAGTAAGCTATCCTACTAGATTCATCTAAACATACATTATTGCACTAAGAATAAATCACATGAAAAATATAACAACCATAATGCACAAAGCAACCATAACACAGGATATACATGGTTCACCCCAGCTTGGGGCTACGTCCACCAACTCTTCTTCTCTGTATTGTCTTATGTCAATCATCTACATGCAGAGAGCCACAAAATCTTACTCTGCATAGGACACGAGATCTGTGCGCACCTCGCCAGATCCTCCTTCCCCGAGTCTAGGTCAAAGAATAAAGCCTTACACAGTCTACGTACAAAGCACTACAAAACGCTTTCACTTAGCTCTGCAAGCCTCAACATATCTATACACAAAGCCTACTAGTCAAGCACTAAGTCGATCAATGACTAGTACTCTCTTCTTACATCGCGTAGATTTCTATTTATACATTACAAAAGGGTTTAAACATGGGTAAATCCATGGTCCAACATCCCCATACCCATTACATAAACCCAAAACCCAAAAATTCCTTAAAAGGTGGTGATATCTCATGATCTCCACTTCGCCTGGCGCTCCGTCTTCGACCAGCCCGTCAAAGTCCCAAAATTGGTCAAACATGACCATCATTTCCACAAAACCTGGTCAAGGCCCAACAACCCTCATGCTTTCTGGTCAACAATCATAGCACAGAGGTGCAGACATGGATGAGGAAGAGTAGGAACCTTATTTCGTGACCCCTGGAGGTGCAATCAACCAATGTCGAAGTGAAACACAACATAGTGATGCATAAAACCTTCAACCATTAAACCCAAGAAAGCCAAAGATTGGATCTAGTGATAGTGCATGAAGATAGCTATCCACCCAAGACTTTAAACAAAAACCTTTCAACCAAACAGCAGTGATAACAAAGAACTGTCACCCAGGAAGACCAATAACCACGACGAACTCAGAAATGCTACAGGAAGAACCATTCACTCTTCATTTCCAGAACCAAATTTCACACAATTGAAACACTTAGGAAAACACAAACCCATACACCTAAGACAGTAACCATTTCATAACCAGAGAAAAATCATGAATGGCCAAAAAAAGACATACATGTTAATCGAAATCCTTAAGACGAGAGGTGGTCGAGCAGTTTCACCCTGCTAAAAATCTAGAGCATAAACATAGCAGCAAGATCAAACAATAGCCCAACTAGGGTGGTGGCCAACGGCAATGGTAAAGGTGACATGTAGTAAATGCACATCGCCTCCACTTACAATTCATTAATCCAACAGTACATGCCAACGAGCCCTCCATTAACACCATTAATCAACCCATGCATTGAGACTATCAACACATTTAAAACCAATAAACCATACCACCTTTCTAACTTAATCCATAGCATAATCCAAGCTCCATATAACAATTCGCATAACCATTAGCACTATGATCTTTCCAAATATGCCACCAATGTTCCATATTATATACATATCGGCTACATAATTCCATTAACCATTGTGTAACCATTTGCATTATCACCTTGCCAAATGCGCCACCAACTTTTCAACCATATGCATATAAATCATGCAATTCAAATGCAATTTCATAGCCATTTTCTTGTTAGCTAGGGTTTAACAACAATCAACAAGTATTTTCATGCATGTAGTATTACAGAACTAGGTCCCTTTTCTTGCATGTGTTATAGTATTTTGCCTTTCTCAAACTGCCTTTCATATAATTTCACTAACACGTTTGTTGTGCAGGTGCAATAAGAACATACAACAATGACACTAATGAATAACATATGTGTTGGCACAGGGGCAGACCCAGGGTTCAACGCTACAACAGCGCACCAACAAAACCCTAACTATTGGCCCTTTCGGCAACACCTGCGAAGCAAATGAAGTCTCACCCGAGGTAGAGGCAGAGGTGGTTGCAGGACTCAAGTGTATGCAAACTTAGCTGGGACACAGATCTACGATTATAATACTTAACAGAGAACTTTAGAATCAACAGTTCATCAATATTCAACCAATAACTACTGCACAGATAGAATAGAGCATCGCATCATTCACTCAGATCTGATGTATTTAAGCACTTTATCATAAATAGGAAGGTTATATCTAGCATATCAAGCACTAAGAATCTTCATATAGGTCAGATCTAACATTCTTACATATCATTAGCACAAAGCATCAGCAGATTTATCTATCTCTATCAAAGTACTTAGCAAGATAAGTTATAAACACATCAAGACAAGCACAAAGAGGAACAACACAGTGTTTACGTGGTTCACCCCCACCCTGGGGCTACGTCCACCAACTCTTCTTCTTTATTGTCTTCAATCAATCGGTTATAAGCACAGAGCCTCAAAACCCTACTTCACCTAGGACAGGATATCTGCGCACCTCGCTAGATCCTCCTTCCTTGCATTATAGAACAAATCACTTCACATCCTATTACAATAACTTGCACTTAGCTCTGCAAGTCTCACACAGTATGCACAAATCCCTAAACTTCTTGATCACATAGATCCAACTCTTAGCACTTAGCCAACTTGCACAACACTTGCACACTACTCAACTACTTCTTACATTGCCTAGCCTTCTATTTATACATACAAAATAGGCCTAAACATGGGTAAACACATGGGTCGACATCCCATACCCATTACATAGTCCCAAATCCCAAAAAGGACCCAAAAAAGGGGCTTAGATCCATGATCTCTACTTCATCTTGCGCTCCTCCTTCGACAGGTTGTCGAAGTCTGAAAATAGGTCA
The DNA here is from genome assembly GCA_010110895.2 of Picea sitchensis. Classification (NCBI taxonomy): domain Eukaryota; kingdom Viridiplantae; phylum Streptophyta; class Pinopsida; order Pinales; family Pinaceae; genus Picea; species Picea sitchensis. The sequence continues at coordinate 5,850 of SNQJ01S0034756.1, forward strand.
AACTTGACCAGATCCCTCAAAACTTGGTCTAGGGCCAATTGGCCCCCAACACTCACCTTTGACTCGTCTCGAGTCACTCTGATGTAGGAAGTTCTGCTTCAAATGCTTCGAGCTTGGATCGAACTGCTTCAACTTATTGTTGTGCTATAAGCTCTTATTCAGCAAACCCTTGAATGACTACATCATTCACAGGTCCTTCTAGGCATTGTTCTACTACAGTGCTAACCTGCTCTAGTTTTTCTCCTTGGCCTTCTACCTCTATAAAAAACTGATAGACCTTATCTTGCACAGGTTGGAGTTTTTGAGTCATCTCCATAACTCTGCTCTAGATAGTATGGATTTGTTGTTGTGCAGTGTGTTTCTCTTAGGAGCGCTTCATTCTTTCCACGGCTGATAGGGACTTCAGTTGTGCCTATATATTTTCGGCTTGGTAGTTCACTTCTTGGAGCTGCAACTCCAGTGCCTGCAACTCTGGATTCTCAGTGAGTTTCTCATATGTTTGGGCACTGTGATCAACGAATTTCTTTCATTCTAAGGTAAGGACCTTTAGCCTTTCAACTATGCTCCTAGCAGTTGCTTCGCTTTGGTCCTTTACCTCCTGTGGGGTCTTGGGCATAGTGCTTAGTTCTAGGTCTGTGATGCGTTGTTGTAGCTTCTGGATCACTTCTTCAAGTTGCTCTACTTGCTTCGTGACTTGATCCTCTGCCTTTAATTCTACGACAATCATAGAGCGCAGTGCTCTGTTGACCGCTTCCTTCACTTTGAATTGCTCAGCGAGCAAATGTTCTTTGCCTTGCTGCAGATGTGCCTTTTCTTCATCAAACTTTTCTTGGAGAGCACTCTTTTCCTGTTTGACAGCTCAGCATTGTTCTACAAGTACTCCCTATACTTGTACCAAATCCTGGGTGGCTTGCGTTGTTTCCTCTTGTGCTTGTCGAAGGAAATATTCGATTGTATCAACGAGCCGGTGGAGTTGGGTTGGCTCATCTCCAGGTTCCAGTGTTCCCAGTGGTCGAGGCACAGTGGAGACTGCGCGGCTGGATTGTAGTGCCTGTTGCACCCCTTGGAGTTTGACCTCAATTCTATTATACATCTCCTCCTTCTTAGCTTCTTGCTTCTCTGCTATCTCGAGCAAAGCATCGTTCAGGGATTCTATGATGAAATTGAAATCATCATAGGTGAGAACGGTGTGCATCTTAGTTATAGGGGATTTTGATCTTTTCCGGGAGGAAGGTTTCAGGGGGGGAACCTTCCTTTTCTTTGAGGGGTCCTCCTCCTTGGCCACTCGTCATAATATTTTGGATCTACATGTGAGAAGAGATTCCAAAATTATTATTGATTGGTTAAACAGAAAAGGAAAGCTACAAGCAGTGGCCTTGGAATTGATCTATCCCAGACCTTCAATCAGATCAGCTTCACTCATATTTTCAGAGAGAAAAATACAAAAGCTGATAATCTATCCAAAAAAGCTCTTCTGGAACACACTGGGGTATTGTCCTATCATCGTTGTCGCTGGACTAATGGACTTGAGAGCCAAGCCCACCACTTTCCTCTATTCTAGCTCATTGTCTGATGTTTTGTCTTTTATTGTTTTCACAGTTCTACTATTTTTTCTTGTAGATTTGGCACTTTCCTTTGTATGGGGATGGGTTGTCTTTTTCTTCAGCCAGTATTGCTTTTTCATTTGGGGATGGGTCGATATACTTCTTCCGGATCTTCTTAATATAGACCTCATATATAATGATAGGGAAATTATTCGGGATCTTGGATGAGCATGGCGCATACACTCCTCCACTTTTTTAGACACAGAATTGTATCTATTTGGAAAATCTCCAAACTTAATACAAGGTGAAATTTTTCATTTGGAAAAAAAATAAGTCAAAAACAAGGAGGTTAATGTGTTAACACCTCGAGTATCTACAGCGAACCTACATAAATTGGACCCAACTTAATGAACAAATTGCATAACTGACGAACTTAGGCAAGAGTATATATTTTCCTTTACCTATTAATAGTTGACACCTGGATATTATTCATTTCAAGGTTAATGCGAAATCTGTAATTAAGTCAAGTATGTTAGTATTCTATCGATTGAATTTCATTTATGTTTGTGAAATAGTGATATGATTATATCGGAAATTGAAGCGAGGTTAATATTTATGGAGACGATGAATATTGGGTGGTTGGTGACATTCTTAATCATTGACATAATTATAGAGTCATGTTAGCTTGATAATCAAGCAGGTAGAGTATTATGGAGGACTATTATGAATTGTATGTGATATTATGTGTTGGGATAATAAATTTTGCTTCTCAATGTTGAAATTAATGATTGGTGTGTAGAAGAATAGAACGGGAATTTGAATGTGTTATGTGATTATATTTCCTTGCACCATGAAGTAAAATTGATGATTACTCTTACGCCTTGAAATTAATGTGATGTGTGATTGGTTATGTAATTAGTTTACTCTTGTGCCTTTAAATAAAATTGATGTATGATCGTTTTAATAATTAGATTCTCTTGCACCATTAAAATAATATTAATGTTAATTGATTTAGTAATTATATAACTCGTGCGCCATGATTACTTAATACGTGAGCTTGATCGCTGATCTAATTGGATTTTGGCTTGATTGTATTAGTGGGATTTAGATACCTCGTTGTTCCTTAGAACAGTCACCATCCCTAAGACCTTAAGTGGTCAAAATCAATCGAATGAATCATGTGCTTGAGCATTTCTTATGTGTCCTGGAGGTCCTAACCATGCAGGATAGGTTGGGTGAGTAGTTATTTCATATTCAATGACATGGTTGATCATTATTTATATTTTCTTCGGTTGATTGTGATGTGTTGAACTACGTCGCTATTTATGTTTATGTGTTGATCGTGTGTCATTGTTATTTATGTTAATGTGTTGGCTTTGTGTCATTATTCAATTCAATGACATGTTGCTTGTAATGTTTTTATGTATGACGTCGTGTTGATTGTGCGTTGCTATGAATTGCGTGTTAACGTTAATTTCCTAATGCTTTAAATATATATATATACCTTTTGTACATCGTTGTTCGTTGTGGTAACGGAGGGGACGTTACATATGGTATTAGAGTGGGTTCAACCCTGGGACTGTGGATCGTCACACCTTCCACTGTATTAAACACTTGATTAATAACTTATCACTAATTAAAATTAAAATTTGTCCCTGCAGTAATCATAGTTAGAGGACGTTGTGGAGGTAGACGACATGGTGCTAGGGGCAGGTTGCAACGCCTCTAGTCGCATCCATGCCATAGGGGTCTAACTCCCAAGGAGAAGAACAAGTCATTGGACATGAACAGATTTTTGTGGGGGATGTGGTTGGTTTGATGAGGTCCTTTCAGAGTATGTCATAGGCTTTGATTAACCAACTAGACAGAGATGAGGCCAGGGCACCTATACCCCATGAGGGTCCACAGTGCGCTCCAGCTGGCAGTGGTAGAATTCACAAAGAACTTGAGAAGGTCAAGTTTCTCGAGTTCATGGGTGCCACGGACGGTGCAACCACCAAGACATGGTTGGAGAACATGGCGATGTGTGTTTCACTTCATGACTACACCCCCAACATGAAGGTTTGCATCGCAGTCATTCAACTGAAGGGGAGCACTCTTCTGTGGTGGAAGATGTTCCTACCTCAACTAAACATGGTCATCGAAGATGTGTCATGGGAATTGTTCAAGGAGCGATTCCGGGAGAGGTATTTGTTAGAGGAATTCATCGAGTGCTAGCTCAATGAGTTCAACACCTTATGACAAGGTGTTTGTACAGTGCTAGAGTATGAGGCACGATTCGTGGAGCTACTTCAGTATGCCTCACATCTAAAAACAGAGAAGCTGAAGGTCAACAAGTTTGTGTTCGGCCTTAACTTCAACATTCGTGTAAAGGTGAGGATCTTAATTCCTCAAACATTACACGATGCAGTCCAGAAGGCCCTCATAGCGAAGGAAGAGCTGACCAACAGGGGTCAGGGTAGGACTCCTGCAAGACCGACTAGACAGATGACATCTGAAGCGCAGCAGTAGCAATTTAGGTTGGTCAACAGAATAGACTAGGATCTCGGGCTAGTAGGCCAGTAGCTTCTACTTCGAGGACCAGGGGTACTAGACCGAAGACCGGATGTTGGAAACATGGAGAGCCACATTACCAGCGAGATTTTCCAGTTGAGAATGCCAGAGCGGTCGGGTCAACAGGACCAAGCCCACCGAAGATTTGGGAAAGGCCCACTGGATTCATGCGGCGGTGAATAACCGCCAGGCCAAGCACCAGTCCACTGTGCTCAATACATTAGGTACCATCGCCGACCAAACTTTTAGTGTTTTGAGAGATCCCAGTGCTACAGAGAGATTTATTTCTAGTGCAACGCTGAAAGGAATTAAGGTAAAGGCAGTCGAGTAGGACGCGTTTAGATACGTAGAAATGGCTTCGGCTACAAAACAGAAGATCGGAGGAAGGGTTTCAAACTGTCGCTTTATGTAACACCATGTTTCCCCTAGTTTATAAAAATAACTGGACTGGCCAAGAACTATGGCAAACTCATAAATGTGAATATGTGATGTAAATGGACCTTGAGGAAAAGGTCGATAAATGTGAATAACATTATGAATTTTATTGCAGGACTGTTGAGAGGGGATGTGCAGAAAAAGAGACCACGATGGCGGTGGAAGGCACCTAGAAAGGTGGCATTAACTTCCACCGAGAATTAATACCGTATTTGGACTCCACTGGCCCGGAGAACCAAAAGCAGCTCGATGGCCCCAAATTAAATGTCTCGCGGGCTGGTAGGTAGATGGTTTAATGAGGGATGGGGAGGTGAACCGCCTATCCGTAGAGCCATCATGACTGACCAGCGTGAGGGAAATCGCGCCACACGCAACCTCGCAAGAGGATAAGGCGTGGGGTGGAAGCGATTGGGGGGGGCAGACGCGAGGGGAGAACTCTAGCATTACGCAGAGTGAGTGATAGCAGAGAGGAAGGATTGCAACCTTCGCTCCTGGTCACTGGAAAACGGAGATGCAGTCTAACAACATCGTGGTCTTAGCTCGGGGGTGGCTAGTGGTAAATCCGATGGGAGTCGCTAAGCCTACGGTTGGGTGGAAACGAGCACCCCTCTCAGCAGTTGCATAACCCTTGGTGTTATTTCTGATAAGTGTTTTGCCTCTAGCATCTTGAAATATATATATATAGGTTTATTCTAATGATTATGCCCATAAGCTGTGAAACTATGAATGAATTCATTGTAAGAATGTCTGTAGGATGTTTTGATCAGAACTAGTAGTTGTATATTTGTATGGAAGAGACTACATATGGCATATGTCCTCATGAATTGTTATTTACATGTGTACTGATCTAATTCAGACTTCATTTCTGGTTCTCGGGTGGACGATACCCTTATCTGCCTCAGATAGTACCCTGAGTAAATCTCCCCATAGAGATACCCTCCTTGAAAAGCCCATCAAGAACCCAGAAAGTAAATGTGAAGGCGTAAATCCTTAGTAACCCTGCATGAGGAGAAACGATCCTCTTGAAAACCCAAGACGGCAGCATAAGGATGGAATATCGAATCGACGGATGAGATTCCGTCGAGATATCTGTGGTCACTCACGACCGTCAGATCGGAAGGAGAAGATGGAGTGTTAAGTGCCTTAACCTTGATAGGTGTTGATCGATGGACGAGATTCCGTCGGGAAATCTGCGGTCACACCCGACCATTAGATTGGTAGGAGAAAGTAGGGCGTTAAATGCCTTACCACTTAGATTTCCTGTGTCTTCATGGGTAGCGAAAGAGTTTAGGACCGTAGATCCCCAAGGTCCATGACAGTATTCGGACTGTGGATCTTTCCACATTCAGGGAGTCGTGGAAGAGCCCACAAGTAGGGAATCTATCCGAGCCGTCAGATCTAGGCTGAAAAACCCGACAGCCGTTGGATCGGTCAGGAGTTACCCGAGGGTTAAGACCCCAGGGTATAGGGGCGAAAAAAAACCCCGGAGTAGATCTAAGCCATCTGATTGACGGAGGCCACGTGTCGTAAGATCTCCCATTTTGGAAAATCGGGAATTGTGGAATCGGGATTCCTATTGACAAGAGATCGAGACTTTCCATTGTGGAAATCCCAGGATGGATTTGGGTCGTCCGATTGACGGAGGCCACGTGTCGTAAGATCTCTCATTTTGGGAAATAGGGAATCGCGGAATCGGGATTCCTGTTGACAAGAGATCGGGACTTTCCATTGTGGAAATCCCAGGATGGATCTGGGCCGTCTGATTGACGGAGGCCACGTGTCGTAAGATCTCCCATTTTGAGAAATTGGGAATTGCAGAATCGGGATTCCTGTTGACAAGAGATCGGGACTTTCCATTGTGGAAATCCCAGGATGGATCTGGGTCGTCTGATTGACGGAGGCCACGTGTTGTAAGATCTCCCATTTTGGGAAATCGGGAATCGCGGAATCGGGATTCCTGTTGACAAGAGATCGGGACTTTCCATTGTGGAAATCCCAGGATGGTTCTGGGTCGTCCGATTGACGGAGGCCACGTGTCATAAGATCTCCCATTTCGGGAAATCGGAAATTGCGGAATCGGGATTCCTGTTGACAAGAGTTCGGGATTTTCCAAGGTGAAAACCCCAGGATAGATCTGAGTCGTCCGATTGACAGAGGCCACGTGTCGTAAGATCTCCCATTTCAGGAAATCAGGAATCGCGAGACCGGGAATCCTAGTGACAAGGGATCGAGACTCTCCAAGGTGGAAACCCTGGAGCAGTTGTGGACCGTCCGATTTAAGGAGGTGACGTGTCGAGAGATTACCCGTTTCGAGAAATCGGGGATTCGGGATTCCTATTGACAATAGGTCGGGCTCTTGCCTTGATAAATCCCGACGGAAGAGAGGTTGTGGTCATATGGGAAGAGGTCATATTGACCAATGCTTAACCCAAGGGACTACTCACCGATTAAGGCTCGTTCAGCACTTCGGCATTTCAGCATTCGGGATACTGAAGGGCATGTTCCCTTGTGCTCTCAAACCCCGAAGTCCAGACTTATAAACCCCGAGATGTTAGCATGTGGTTAGGCTCTGATG
>SNQJ01S0034756.1:14775-42551 GCA_010110895.2 Picea sitchensis
CCTGTCATATCGACTACCATGTCACATTTCCCTCTCTGCCACCTGTATTCCACTTAACCACGCAACGGGATCGTTTCTCATTGGTTGTTCTCTAACCCTGTTGGGATTTGTTCCTATTAGCCATTTGCTAACCCTGTAGGGATTCGTCCCCATTGGCCGATCGCTAGCCCTGTCGAGGTTCGGCGGATGCCAAGTCCAATGAATCGACATCACTGTAGCACCGAGGCACAAAGTATGAAAGAGGTACTGCGTTTATTCGGACTGTGATCATGACCCGCGACCATAGGGGAGTGGGGAGAGAGAAAGAGTTAGCTCGCGCTAGGCCTCCGTAGGTAATTCGGGGGTTCTGATTCGGCAGAAGGCCAGAAAAATCTGATTTAGGTAGTGGGTATGTGACACTTTAACTTGGGAGATTTTGTAACAAAGTCCGACCTATGTGTCACGATCTTAGGATCTTATGACATCGTGATCAGTATGGATTGTTTGGAATTGCATGATGCAATACTCAACTGTAAGATGAAGTGGTTGAGTTTGACCGACGATGAGGGACAAAGAAGAGTGCTCATAGGGAGAAACGAGGGAGTGCCCTTAAGGTTCATTTCTTCCCTACAGCTACAGAAGAGCATGCGCAAAGGATGCAAGCTATATGCAATATTAGCGCTAAATGAAAAGGGGTGAGGCGAAAGGATTAGAAAACCTCCTGGTAGTACGAGAGTTGTTGATGTGTTTCCATAAGAGTTTCCAGGATTGCCCCCGAAAGAGAATTGGTGTTACAATCGACTGGAAACCTGGAACTGAATCGATAGCAGGAATGTCTTATCGTATGTCAACGCCTGAGTTACAGGAGTTGTTGGACCTAGGACTTATACGTCCAAATGTGTCACCTTGGGGTGCGCTTGTTATTTTCATAAGAAAGAAGGATGGGTCATGGAGACTCTGTATTGACTACCGTCAATTGAACAAGGCCATGATCAAGAACCAGTATATGTTTCCAAGAATAGACGATTTGTTTGATCAAATGAAAGGCACGACAGTGTTTTCAAGGATCGAATTGATATCAAGTTATCACTAGTTATGAATTAAGGAGGAATATATTCTTAAGACCGCATTCAAGACGAGGTTCAGACACTACGAGTTTACCATTTTATCGTTTGGACTGACAAATGCCCCGGGGGTATTCATGAGCATTGATGAATGGGGTGTTCCGCGAATACTTGGACAAGTTTGTTCAAGTATTCATTGATGACGTATTGATATATTCTCAAATGACAGAATATCATGACAAACATTTGTGTTTGGTACTACAATGTTTACGAGAAAACAAATTATACGGGAAACTGTCGAAATGCCCTTTTTATCAATCGAGGATTCATTACTTAGGGCATGTTATCTCTGGCAAAGGAATCACTATGGATCCAGCGAAGGTAGAGGTTATTATGGAATGGTATGCGTCCACGAACGTACCAGAAGTACATAGCTTTATGGGTTTAGCCGAATATCATCGACAGTTCGTCAAAGGTTTTTCGAAGATAGCAAATTTAATCATGGAATTGCAGAAGAAAAACAAAAAGTTTCTATGGACCGAGAAATGCGCGGAAGCATTTTGAAGGCCCAAGGAGTTGTTGATGACAACGCTGATACTTAAAGTCCCCAACATGGGCAAGGAATTCTTGGTATGCACCGACACATCCAAAGAAGGCTTAGGCAGAATCTTGATGCAAGATGGTCGAGTGATCGCGTACATCTCAAGGAATTTAAGAATGCATGAGGAGAAATACACGACGCGTGATTTGGAATTATTGGCCATTGTGTATGCCTTGAGAGTGTGGATACACTATCTGATTGGATGGAAATTCGAACTAAAAACATATCACTTTGGATTGCAGCACATATTTATGCAGAGTGACTTGAACGCGCGACAAAGGCATTAGTCAGAATTGCTTAGCGAATACAATTTTGAGATTACTTACATAAAAGGAACAGTGAACAGAGTGGCAGATGCTTTGAGTCGGAGACCACGCATATTTTCAGTGATACCTCTTCAGACGAATCTTAGAGAAAAGATTCTAGCTATACAGATCGACAATGACTATTACAAGGAAGTTAAGGACAATATCGGACAAGACACCATGATGGTGCCAAGGTTTGAAGGTTATACATTGGAAAATGACGGACTGATGAGGTATAATAACCGGATTTACGTACCGCCTAACGATGAATTGAGAAGCTCATACATAAGTGTACATGGCTCATCCAGGAGTCACGAAGAGGAGGGCATACCTTAAGCCATTATTCTTATGCAAAGGAATGAAGGCGGATATAGTTCATTACATGGCAATATGTCTAGAATGTTAGCAAGTGAAGGCTGAACATAGACATTCGTCCGGATTGCTACAGCGACACACCATTCCAGAATCAAGATGGGAGGTCATTTCGATGGACTTTGTTGTTGGATTTCCACTGACAGCAAGGAGGCACGACTTGATTTTCGTGGTAGTTGACACTCTGACAAAGAGTGCGCATTTTATTCATGTGCATACAACGTATCAGGCACCAGACATAGCTAGAGTTTTTATTAGCAAGATTGCAATGTTACATGGCGTACCGAGAAGGATCATATCTGATCGAGGATTGGTGTTTACAGGATGCTTTTGGACTAGTTTCCAAGAGGCCTTGGGAACATAACTGAACTTTAGTACAACATATCACCTTGGGGCAGACGGGCAGACAAAAAGAACGAACCAAATTTTGGAAGATATGTTGCATATGTATGTGATGAACCAACAAAAGCATTGGGAAGAGTTCTTTCCATTGGTAGAGTTTGTGTACAACAACAACTATCAAGGTACCATTAAGATGGCACCATTTGAGTTTCTTTACAGGCGATCGTGTTGGACGCCATTGAGTTGGGATCGACTTGAGGATCGGGTCCTGGTAGAATCGAAAGCGATCCAAGAAATGGAATAACAAATGCAATCGATAAGACAGGATTAAAGAAGCGCAAGATTGGCAGAAGAGTTATGGCAATGTGCATCGCGTTGACCACAATTATGAAGTTGGCAACCAATTTTTCCTGCGGGTGAAACCGCACAAGAGTTCGAGTAAGTTCTGAAAGGGTGTTAAACTCTCTCCTAGGTTTGTGGGGCCTTTCGAAGTTGTGGAAAGGATAGGACCCGTGGCCTATCGACTAGCCTAGCCTCATTCTTGAGCGCATGCACAATGTTTTTCTTATATTTGTTTTGTGACATTAAGTTAGTGATCCTACACATGTGATTGACATGAGCTTCTTGCGAGTGTCAGACGAGGGTGCACTCACGGCGTAGCCAATCCACATTCTAGACCATCGCATTCGACAACTACGGCATCGAACAGTCGATCAGGTCAAGGTCCAATGGGACAATTATAGTCCACACTTGGCTACCTCAGAGGACGCATATGATATGCGCCAGCAGTTCCCATATTTATTTGATGGTTTGGACATATAGATCTTGTCAGATGTTTTTTTTTACTTCATTTTATATATTTTACAACTTTGAGACGAAGTTTAGAAAAAGAGGGGGCGGTGTATGTAACATCCTGCTCTTGCAAGCACATGTTATCGACTTATTCTTTGAGGACACTTGCGTGCAAATGATCTGGTTATAGTATTTAGTTATCTATTTCGCTTATCGACTCTTATGATGATGTTGATGGACTATGATTTATGTTGTTTGATGTCTATGTATTGACATATGTTATTGACGAGTTTCCCTGAGTGTGCAGGACACTTGACAGATTGTGGATGTCGATGGCATCAATGGACCTCCTTGAACTCTGGATTGAGTCAGGGAGTGGATTGTATTGGTTTGAGTATTTCATTTATGCATATGTGACATATGATTAATTATATATTATGATGTTGTATTTGAATCATTAACAGTGTTCCATTGATGGATGCAGGCTGACGATTGCTTGTTAATCTGGCTCACATAAGGAGTAAAGGGGCCATGCACATAGACCAGATATTGAGGGAGAGGTGTGGCAGAGCCCTTGACACATCCTACAAGCACTCTCGTTGTGGCTCAAATTGTGGGTTAACGATTACCTGGTTCGAGAGATCCATGATGTTGTGAGGGCAGACTGAGATAGTCTCTCACGAAGATTTCTAAGGGGGGCGCAATAAGGCAGAGTCTATATTCCTTAGAAACCCTTAGTCTCTCACAAGGTCATCTGAATAGAGTGTTGACTCCAAGGTTTGGACAACTACCAAAACCAGTCAAAGGTGAGTGGTGCCCTTGGAGCACGAAGTGCGTCTTGAAGGGCATGTCGCGTAATTAAAAATTTGAATCAAAGGCGAATGGCACCTTTGGAGCACGGAGTACGTCTTGAAGGACACGTCGCGTGATTAAAAATTTGAGTCAAAGGCAAGTGGCACCCTTGGAGCACAGAGTGCATCTTGAAGGGCACGTGGAAGAATTTAAAACTTGAGTCAATGAATCTAGGTGGCCTAGAAAACTTTGAGCGAATATTAAACCTTGTAAAATCTTGAGCACTTCCAGATTAATTAATTAATTAATTAAAGAATTAAAGAATGAACTTAGTAATTGTAACCCCAAATGAAGTCTAAGCCTATTCAAAATTAATCCTAAGTCTAAGTTTGGTGAGAATGCTAAAACCAAATTATAAATTAAATAAAATAGGAATGAGGTAAATAAATTTAAGAAATTAAGAAATATGAGTTAAACCTAAAGATTGAGTTAATACACTTATGTGCAAGAAAATGTCAAATTAAATGTGACATAAGAAAGGATTAAAACATGAAAGAATAAGTGCATGCATAGAAGGGAATCTAGAGTCTAACTACCACTAGTTTAACTAGGAGAAGACTCATATTTTAACTCAACTCAGATTTAGTAATGCGTTAGTCATTAATTGAAAATAAGGCAAATAAAGGAGTGATTTAAGGAGCGATTTTAAGATGGGTGGGGGAAATTGACTTGTAATTAAAATAAATTATGGAATTTCTTGTGCAACTTATGGAGAGGGTCACAAGTGTATGGGGGAAATAATTCTTAAATAATTATTTAAAAAGTGAATTAAATGTGCAAGTGAATGTGTCATTAAGGAAACTATTATAAAGCAAATGGGAAAAGGGGGAAAATGGATACATTGGTTATGGGTAAAGTTATGCTTCAGAATTTTTGACTGGTTTTACTTGTGAGAGTTGGTATACCCAGCTTGAGAGAGAGTGGTGGATCTATCTTGTGAGGCGCGCTGTGAGCTAGAGGTATTATGGTTGTGTGTGTGTGGCCCCTTGCGTCTCGAGGGCTAAGGGGGAAGAAGAGTACCCCTAACGTTGGTTGGAAGGCACCGGTGAAGTCTCTACGATTAGAAAGCGGAAGCACGGAAGAATCGTCAGTGGCTGAAGAACATCTTCAAATCCACTTTCGTCGATTACGGTATTCTTATTATGAGAATTGTAATTGTATTATGATTTACTCGTATAGTAGAGCTTTTAGAATTTTTCCATAGAATTGTGATTGTAATTCTAATCTGATTGGAAAGTACCTTGAGGTTTGTGAAATCTATAATGATTAATTGTGTTGGTAGATACATATATGTATGTATGTCGAATGCCAATTGCATTGGTATGCTCATCAAGTTTTTCGATTAATTTAATTATATTGGTCAATAAAGTTACTGTATTGTATATGGAACGAGCTGAATATAAAAAGGGATGTATAATCTGCGTGTATATTTTATAGATTAAAGGATTGAATGATTTTTGTTGTGTTGTGCAGTGTTGGATTGTCCCTGTGTGATTTCGAACAGCTTGTCATTACATATTTTCGTTATCTTTCCTTGAGTTGTGGGGACCCTCTATTTTTGAATCTTCTCCAACCTCTGCGACAGTGTTTGAGCGCGGATTAAACTTGACACTCCTTCTCATGAATTGATTTTCTATAAAACGTTTGGGTTTCTTATGAAGGATCTGAACTTACACCTTATCGTTCTGTTGCGCGCCTTTAACCCCAGGTGCATCTCCCTTACTCCTTGTTCATGGATTGGCATTGGGCGTTGTTGCTCTAATGCTTGGGGTTGTGGGCCTGCGAGACCCTTCTCTCCTCTGCCCTTTGAACTCAGACTAGAGACTGTTGGCGTAGAAAGCTTCTTGCTCGACTCCTTGGAGGAGGGGAAATGATTCTTAAAGAAGGTTGAGACCCATCCTCCCCAATCCGCGTGTTGAATCTAGCCTGTGCTAAATGTTAATTTCTGATGTTTTTTTCGGGGGGATCTTCGTGACAACTCCTCTTCCTTGGGCGTTGAATTTGAGGAACCTTGCTTGTGAAATCCTGGGTGAAAACGATCTGGAAGGGCCTCTGCGAATTGACACGACAGAGATTCTCTAATTCGTTGCTCTGCACACCGATTTTCCTTCTCCTTGAGATTTTTGCGCGCAGGAATTTCGAGCCGTTCACACAGCTTGCTTAACCGGTTATCGTTGAGATCCGTACTGACGAATCGTTGGGTCACAGGAAGGAGAATTCCTCGGGTCGCCTTGAGCTTGTCCTTTGATTTGGTATCCGAGAATGGCGGTGATCTTTTCTGTCCATTACAGAACTCTTACGGATTGCCTCTGCAATTTGAATCTGAGGCCTTTCCTGCAACACCCTTATGTTACTCTTATCATTGACTGGTGTGTATCGTGGGGCTCTCTCCTTGCACGACTTTTGTTTAAAGAGTTGAATCTTGGCCCAACTTTCCTTCGACGGCCGCTTCACCTTGATCACCCAGTCTCCTTGATGTTGTTCCATCCTTGAACAAATTGCATAACTGATGAACTTAGGCAAGAGTATATATTTTCCTTTACCTATTGTAGACACCTGGATATTATTCAGTTCAAGGTTATTGTTAAATATGTAATTAAGTCAAATATGTTTAGTATTCTATCGATTGAATTTCATTTATGTTTGTGTATATGATTATATCGGAAATTGAAGCGAGGTTAATATTTATGGAGACGGTGAATATTGGGTGGTTGGTGACATTTTTAATCATTGACATAATTGTAGACTCATGTTAGCTTGATAATCAAGCAGGTAGAATATTATGGAGGATTACTATGAATTGTATGTGATATGATGTGTTGGGACAATAAATTTTGTTTCTCAATGTTGAAATTAATGATTGGTGTGTAGATGAATAGAACGGGAATTTGAATGTGTTATGTGATTAGATTTTCTTGTGCCACGAAATAAAATTGATGATTATTCTTACGTCTTGAAATTAATATGATGTATGATTGGTTATGTAATTAGTTTACTCTTGCACCCTCAAATAAAATTGATGTATAATCATTTTAATAATTAGATTTTCTTGTGCCATTAAAATAATAATGGTGTTGATTGATTTAGTAATTATATTACTCTTGCACCATGATTACTTGATACGTGAGCTTGATTGTTGATCTACTTGGATTTCAGCTTGATTGTATTAGTGGGATTTAGATACCTCATTGTTCCTCAGAACAGTCGCCAACCCTGAGACCTTAAGTGGTCAAAATCAATTGAATGAATCCTGGGCTTGAACGTTGCTTATGTGTCTTAGAGGTCCTAACCATGCAGGATAGGTTGGGCGGGTAGTTATTTCATATTCAGTGGCATGGCTGATCATTATTTATATTTGCTTTGGTTGATTGTGATGTGTTGAACTGTGTCGCTATTTATGTTTATGTGTTGATTGTGTGTCGTCATTATTTATGTTAATGCGTTGGCTTTGTGTCATTATTCAATTTGATGACATGTCACTTGTAATGCTTTTACTTATGATGTCGTGTTGATTGTGCGCTGCTATGAATTATGTGTTGACGTTAATTTCCTAATGCTTAAAAAAAATTACCTTTTATACATCGTTGTGTGTTGTCGTAACGAAGGGGACGTTAGAGCCAGCGTTTACAAACATTGGACATCTAGTTAACCAATTAAAAGTTGCCTCGACATTGTTTCAAAGTATCTCATATACTCATTTCTTCATAAAGCATAACACAGAAGTTGAAGGGCTCTCAAAGGAAGGCCAACAGATTGAAACTAGAGTCATGGTGTTGGAGGAATCACTGGATGCAATTATTTCTTTATCTTCTCAATATGCCTTGTGATGTTTAGTGTGAAGGTTGTAGATGTTATGTTTTTGGACTTTTATGTTTATGAAAAGAAATGTACATTTTTATTTTTGTCTGGGTCTGTATAAAGTCCAAGAAACTAGACAAAACTCTATAAAAGAGCAATTATACAAGTCTTGATGTCTCTAGAGAGTCTACCTTTACTTTTGTTATATAGAATTATTTGTTTAAGTCTTGAATTATATGCTTATATCGATATATGGTCTATAACAAATCCTGTGAGCACCTAAAAATGTATTTATCCATTATTATGAACCTTTGTGTGTGTGTGTGAAAACTTGACATATTTGTAATATACAAGTTTTTAAATCGTTATCCTAAAAATTTACTCTAATATATGACTCATATGACTCTAATATATGCAACAAATATATATATATATATTCATGCACCACTATTTAATATGGACCAAGAACTAAACTGAAAAATAAAGAGGTCTCATACACCAATTTGATGTGTAACTTGGTCGTGATCTTAAAAATATATTATTATTATTATTATTATTACCTACCCACCAACCATTAACTCAACATGAATTGTCTCTACTATAATAAATGCATCAATCATCTATTTATTATAATCTAACAACATGCCAAAAAAAAAATCATCTATTTATTATAATCTAACAACATGCAAAATAAANCTAAAAATATAGATTTAAAAAATATATTTACATTTTTTTTTTAAATAACCATAGCGATTCCATCATGGCATAAATCAATTCAGAGTTGATTTACTTATATTCGTGAAACACGTGCAACCTTTATAAAAAGAATAGCAACTAATTGACGACAATATGTTAGGCCCTACATAAAATTCAAAGTAAAGATAAATACAAATAAATGCATCTTCAAAGCATCATAAAACAACTTGATTAAAGAAAATGAGAAAACATGAAAAGACGATACTACTAATATTGGCGAGTCACATTGTTAACTAGTAACAATGGGCCACACAGTAAAAAAATAATGAGTACCTACAATCCATAGCAAATCAACCTACTCATAAATGCCAACTCCGCTATGCATTTATTACACGTCAACCCAAAAGCATTTAATAGAAACTACCATGCAACATTTGCTAAATAAAAACTTAGCATTTAATAATGCATAAGGTGCTGTCTAAATTTATGCAAAATGTACCTTTCCCAACTACCCTTCTTAGAATATGAACCAAAATAATTATTATTATTATTTAAAATTTAAAATAAACAAATAATCATGATTCCAATCGATCGAGTTGCCATATTTTATTACCTTCTATGAATAGGATAGCAAATCACCTTTTTCCATCATAGCAATGTTTCTCTCTTCATTTAAATATGCATTTCTACTTTACAATTTGCGACCATTTCAATCATAAATGCAAGATTTATTGTTCTCGAAGTAAAATGGGGTCATTTTGTATACACCTATATTATGATCCTTCTAATAATTCAACGACTTTACACAATTAATATAACGAAATCTCTTTCATATCATACCTCTTCCAAAAGAAATCAACATTGGTAATTCATGGAAAGTTCAATCTAATCATTAGTTTTTTTTTAACCTAAAAAGAGTTTATAGTGGCAGTCAACCAAATGGCTGTCACTATAAACCCCAAGTTAGTATCAACAGTTTACAAATCAGCACTAACAAGAAATTTATGACTTAGCAAAGGTTGAAACATCAGAAGACACACCCATGGAGTCCTACACTTAGAGAATGTCTATCCTTCTAGACTCATCACAATGGACCAAATGATCTCAACAAGAATTGAACCTGGTACACATATTATCCATCACTTTTAATGCATCATCATATGCCTTAGTTTTAATTTTTGGCCTTAGAATTGATGATTGTAAATCTTTGCCCCTCTCTAATGATATGAAATTATAAAAATTATGAAAATGTCAAAGTGACCAATATAAAAAGCCTTATATGGATGATGAATATGAAGATGCATTGTACAAGTGATCAAAATAAAATGTTTGTCTGAGTGATTGATATGAAGATGTGCCATACAAATGACCAATATGAATGACATGGTACAAGTTGCTGATAGGAAATGTCACTGTACAAACCCGTAGTAGGAAATGGGAATGTACCATTAACTGATAGGAGCTGTTAGCGTATGCTCTTCTTGTATCAGGGGACTGGCTACATCATATAAACTTAAATTGGACAACAATGCTATCCAAATTAGAGCCAAAATAGTTCATTATGGTACAAGACATGCAACGAACAGATAGTTACAAGGCACTGACCAAACCCTTATCCACACAATCAACCTACTTATGGTTCATTTTCCATTCCGACTATTTCTTATTAATTTTGTACAAGCTAATACTAGTACAATGATTTTATCATGCATGACCTTGATGAGAAGCTTACTATGAATAATAAACATGAAAACTCTCAGGATCGTTACATCCATCGATACAAGATGAACTCAAATTGCCATCTTTACCCTTGACAACCTTAAGAACTTGGAGCAAGGGTTATTATTCCCATTGAGATTACATTTGAAACATGTAATAGTCATGACAATTCACAAAGTTAAGTGCTTGATATAGAAATAATTAATAGATAACTTGATTAATAGTTCTAAAATGCTAAGGAAACCGTGTTCATTAATGCAAGATGTAGGCCTCAAGATAACACTGAAACCAGAGCCAAAGTCATGGCAGCAACCCCAATTAATTTGAAAGACAGCATTGTTCCTGAAAAATATGTGCGAGTATAAGTATATCTAGAGATACAAACAAACTTACATAAGAAATCCTCAAGAAGCTCTCACTGTATATGAGCCACTCTCGAAGACAAACAAGCATACACAGGGTTCAAACTGAAAAAGAATTAAATCCATTTTGTTAGAAATCANGGACGTTTTGATCAGTACTAGTAGTTGTATATTTGTATGAAAGAGACTATATATGGCATATGTCCTCATGAATTATTATTTACATGCGTACTGATCTAATTCAGACTTCATGTCTGGACCTCAGTTGGACAATACCCTTATCTTCCTCAGAAAGTACCCTGAGTAAGTATCCCCATAGAGATACTCTTCTTGAAAAACCCATCAAGAACCCAGAAGGTAAATGTGAAGGCGTAAAGCCTTAGTAACCCTGTATGAGGAGAAACGATCCTCTTGAAAACCCGAGATAGAAGCTTAAGGATGGAATATCGAATCAACGGATGAGACTCCGTCGGGAGATCTGTGGTCACTCACGACCGTCAGATCGGAAGGAGAGGATGGAGTGTTAAGTGCCTTAACCTTGATAGGTGGTGATCGACGGATGATATTTCGTCGGGAAATCTGCGGTCACCCACGACAATTAGATTAGTAGGAGAAAGTAGGGCGTTAAATGACTTACCACTTTGGTTTTCATGTGTCTTCATGGGTAGCGAAGAGTTTAGGATCTTTCCCACGTCCAAGGAGTCATGGAAGAATGCACGGGTAGGGACCAATATGAGTTGTCCAATTGACGGAGGCCACGTGTCGTAAGATCTCCCATTTTGGGAAATCGGGAATCGCGGAATCGGGATTCCTGTTGACAAGGGTTCGGGACTTTCCATTGTGGAAACCCTGGAGTAGATCTGAGCCGTCCGATTGACGAAGGCCACGTGTCGTAAGATCTCCCATTTCGGGAAATCGGGAATCGCGGAATCGAGATTCCTGTTGACAAGGGTTCGGGAATTTCCATTATGGAAACCTCGGAGTAGATCTGAGCCGTCCGATTGACGGAGGCCACGTGTCGTAAGATCTCCCATTTTGGGAAATCGGGAATCGCGGAATCGGGATTCCTGTTGACAAGAGATCGGGACTTTCCATTGTGTAAATCCCAGGATGGATCTGGGCCGTCCAATTGACAGAGGCCACGTGTCGTAAGATCTCCCATTTTGGGAAATCAGAAATTGCGGAATCGGGATTCCTGTTGACAAGAGTTCAGGATTTTCCAAGGTAAAAACCCCAGGATAGATCTGAGTCGTCCGATTGACGGAGGCCACGCGTCGTAAGATCTCCCATTTCGGGAAATCGGGAATCGCGAGACTGGGAGTCCTGGTGACAAGGGATCGAGACTCTCCAAGGTGGAAACCCCGGAGCAGTTGTGGACCGTCCGATTTAAGGAGGTGACGTGTCGAGAGATTACCTGTTTCGGGAAATCGAGAATCGGGGATTTGGGAGTCCTGTTGACAATAGTTCGGGCTCTCGCCTTGATAAATCCCGACGGAAGAGAGGTTGTGGTCATATGGGAAGAGGTCATATTGACCAATGCTTAACCCAAGGGACTACTCACCGATTAAGGCTCGTTCAGCACTTCGACGTTTCAGCATTCGGGATACCGAAGGGCATGTTCCCCTGTGCTCTCAAACCCTGAAGTCCAGACTTATAAACCCCGAGATATTAGCATGTGATTAGGCTCTGATGAATGGTCAGGATCCTCTCGGAGGATCCTGGGACTGGGATGACCGTCAGATGCGAGGAAGAGATGTCAGTTTTACGCTGGGGCGCGAATGCGCATTAGCGTAAGTAGCGAGCAGATCTAGATGGCCAGAGTTCACTCGCCCAGATCTACGGCTGAGGATGCATTCCGGATCCCCCTTTCCATTCTACCTTTAATGGGGGGGGTGTCCAGAATAGTGTGGCGTGTGAAGTGGGGCCCCCTCCTGTCATGTCGACTACCGTGTCGCATTTCCCTCTCTGCCACCTGTATTCCACTTAACCGCACAATGGGGCCGTTTCTCATTGGTTGTTCTCTAACCCTGTTGGGATTTGTTCCTATTAGCCATTTGTTAACCCTGTAGGGATTCTTCCCCACTGGCCGATCGCTAGCCCTATCGAGGTTCGGCGGCTTCCAAGTCCAACGACTCGACATCACTGTAGTACCGA
Source organism: Picea sitchensis (assembly GCA_010110895.2). Lineage (NCBI taxonomy): Eukaryota > Viridiplantae > Streptophyta > Pinopsida > Pinales > Pinaceae > Picea > Picea sitchensis. The sequence continues at coordinate 27,812 of SNQJ01S0034756.1, forward strand.
GGCACAAAGTATGAAAGAGGTACTGCGTTTATTCGGACTGTGATCATGACCCGCGACCATAGAGGAGCGGGGAGAGAGAAAGAGCTAGCTCACGCTAGGCCTCCGTAGGTAATTTGGGGGTTATGATTCGGCAGAAGACCAGAAAAATCCGATTTAGGTAGTGGGTATGTGACACTTTAACTTGGGAGATTTTGTAACAAAGTCCAACCTATGTGTCACGATCTTAGGATCTTATGACATCGTGATCAGTATGGATTGTTTGGAATTGCATGATGCAATACTCAATTGTAAGATGAAGCAGTTGAGTTTGACCGACGATGAGGGACAAAGAAGAGTGATCATAGGGAGAAACGAGGGAGTGCCCTTAAGGTTCATTTCTTTCCTACAGCTACAGAAGAGCATGCGCAAAGGATGCAAGCTATATGCAATATTAGCGCTAAATGAAAAGGGGTGAGGTGAAAGGATTAGAAAACCTCCTGGTAGTACGAGAGTTGTTGATGTGTGTCCATAAGAGTTTCCAGGATTGCCTCCGAAAGAGAATTGGTATTACAATCGACCAGAAACCTAGAACTGAATCGATAGCAGGAATGTCTTATCGTATGTCAGCGCCTGAGTTACAGGAGTCATTGGACCTAGGACTTATACGTCCAAATGTGTCACCTTGGGGTGCGCCTGTTATTTTCCTAAGAAAAAAGGATGGGTCATGAAGACTCTGTATTGACTACCATCAATTGAACAAGGCCATGATCAAGAACTAGTATATGTTTCCAAGAATAGACGATTTGTTTGATCAAATGAAAGGCACGACAGTGTTTTCAATGATCGAATTGATATCAGGTTATCACTAGTTATGAATTAAGGAGGAATATATTCTTAAGACCGCATTCAAGACGAGGTTCAGACACTACGAGTTTACCATTTTATCGTTTGGACTGACAAACGCCCCAGGGGTATTCATGAGCATTGATGAATGGGGTGTTCCTCGAATACTTGGACAAGTTTGTTCAAGTATTCATTGATGACATATTGATATATTCTTGAATGACATAATATCATGACAAACATTTGTGTTTGGTACTACAATGTTTACGAGAAAACAAATTATACGGGAAACTGTCGAAATGCCCTTTTTATCAATCGAGGATTCATTACTTAGGGCATGTTATCTCTGGCGAAGGCATCACTATGGATCCAGCGAAGGTAGAGGTTATTGTGGAATGGCATGCATCGACGAACGTACCAGAAGTACATAGCTTTATGGGTTTAGCAGGATATTATCGACAGTTCGTCAAAGGTTTTTAAAAGATAGCAAATCTAATCATGGAATTGCAGAAGAAAAACAAAAAGTTTCCATGGACCGAGAAATGCGCGGAAGCATTTCAAAGGCTCAAGGAGTTGTTGATGACAATGCCGATACTTAAAGTCCCCAACATGGGCAAGGAATTCTTGGTATGCACCGACACATCCAAAGAAGGCTTAGGCGGAATCTTAATGCAAGATGGTCGAGTGATCGCGTACATCTCAAGGAATTTAAGAATGCATGAGGAGAAATACGCGACGCATGATTTGGAATTATTGGCCATTGTGTATGCCTTGAGAGTGTGGATACACTATCTGATTGGATGGAAATTTGAACTAAAAACATATCACTTTGGATTGCAGCACATATTTATGCAGAGTGACTTGAACGCACAACAAAGGCATTGGTCAGAATTGCTTAGCGAATACAATTTTGAGATTACTTACATAAAAGGAACAGTGAACAGAGTGGCAGATGCTTTGAGTCGGAGACCACGCATATTTTCAGTGATACCTCTTCAGACGAATCTTAGAGAAAATATTCTAGCTATACAGATCGACAATGACTATTACAAGGAAGTTAAGGACAATATCAGACAAGACACCATGATGGTGCCAAGGTTTGAAGGTTATACATTGGAAAATGACGGACTGATGAGGTATAATAACCAGATTTACGTTCAGACTAACAATGAATTGAGAAGCTCATACATAAGTGTACATGGCTCATCCAGGAGTCACGAAGAGGAGGGCATATCTTAAGCCCTTATTCTTATGCAAAGGAATGAAGGCAGATATAGTTCATTACATGGCGATATGTCTAGAATGTCAGCAAGTGAAGGCTGAACATAGACATTCGTCCGGATTGCTACAGCCACACACCATTCCGGAATCAAGATGGGAGGTCATTTCGATGGACTTTGTTGTTGGATTTCCACTGACAGCAAGGAGGCACGACTTGATTTTCGTGGTAGTTGACACTCTGATGAAGAGTGCACATTTTATTCCTGTGCGTACAATGTATCAGGCGCCAGACATAGCTAGAGTTTTTATCAGCAAGATTGCAATGTTACATGGCGTACCGAGAAGGATCATATCTGATCGAGGATTGGTGTTTACAGGATGCTTTTGGACTAGTTTCCGAGAGGCCTTGGGAACATAACTGAACTTTAGTACAACATATCACCCTGGGACAAACGGGTAGACAAAAAGAACGAACCAAATTTTGGAAGATATGTTGCATATGTATGTGATGAACCAACAAAAGCGTTGGGAAGAGTTCTTTCCATTAGTAGAGTTTGTGTACAACAACAACTATCAAGGTACCATTAAGATGGCACCATTTGAGTTTCTTTACAGGCGATCGTGTTGAACGCCATTGAGTTGGGATCGACTTGAGGATCGGGTCCTAATAGAACCGAAAGCGATCCAAGAAATGGAATAACAAATGCAATCGATAAGACAAGATTAAAGAAGCGCAAGATCGGCAGAAGAGTTATGTCAATGTGCATCGCGTTGACCACAATTATGAAGTTGGCAACCAATTTTTCCTGCGGGTTAAACCGCACAAGAGTTCGAGTAAGTTCTGAAAGGGTGTTAAACTCTCTCCTAGGTTTGTGGGGCCTTTCGAAGTTGTGGAAAGGATAGGACCCGTGGCCTATCAACTAGCCTAGCCTCATTCTTGAGCGCATGCACAATGTTTTTCTTATATTTGTTTTGCGACATTAAGTTAGTGATCCTACACATGTGATTGACATGAGCTCCTTGTGAGTGTCAGACGAGGGTGCACTCACGGCGTAGCCAATCCACATTCTAGACCATCGCATTCGACAGCTACGACATCGAACAGTCGATCAGGTCAAGGTCCAATGGGACAATTATAGTCCACACTTGGCTACCTCGGAGGACGCATATGATATGCGCCAGCTGTTCCCATATTTATTTGATGGTTTGGACATATAGATCTTGTCAGATGTTTTTTTTTACTTCATTTTATATATTGTACAACTTTGAGACGAAGTTTAGAAAAAGAGGGGGCGGTGTATGTAACATCCTGCTCTTGCGAGCACATGTTATCGACTTATTCTTTGAGGACACTTGCGTGCAAGTGATCCGGTTATAGTATTTGGTTATCTATTTCGCTTATGGACTCTTGTGATGATGTTGATGGATTATGATTTATGTTGTTTGATGTCTATGTATTGACATATGTTATTGACGAGTTTCCCTGAGTGTGCAGGACACTTGACAGATTGTGGATGTCGATGGCATCAATGGACCTCCTTGAACTCTGGATTGAGTCGGGGAGTGGATTGTATTGGTTTGAGTATTTCATTTATGCATATGTGACATATGATTGATTATATATTATGATGTTGTATTTGAATCATTAACAGTGTTCCATTGATGGATGCGCGTTGATGGTTGCTTGTTAATCTGGCTCACATAAGGAGTAAAGGGGCCATGCACATAGACCAGATATTGAGGGAGAGGTGTGGCAGAGTCCTTGACACATCCTACAAGCACTCCCATTGTGGCTCAAATTGTGGGTTAACAATTACCTGGTTCGAGAGATCCATGATGCTGTGAGGGCAAACTGAGACAGTCTCTCACGAAGATTTCTAAGGGGGGCGCAATAAGGCAGAGCCTATATTCCTTAGAAACCCTTAGTCTCTCAGAAGGTCGTCTGAACGGAGTGTTGACTCCAAGGTTTGGACAACTACCAAAACCAGTCAAAGGCGAGTGGTGCCCTTGGAGCACGAAGTGCGTCTTGAAGGGCATGTCGCGTAATTAAAAATTTGAATCAAAGGCGAGTGGCACCTTTGGAGCACGGAGTACATCTTGAAGGACACGTCGCGTGATTAAAAATTTGAGTCAAAGGCGAGTGGCACCCTTGGAGCACAGAGTGCGTCTTGAAGGGCATGTGGCAAAATTTAAAACTTGAGTCAATGAATCTAGGTGGCCTAGAAAACTTTGAGCGAATATTAAACCTTGTAAAATCTTGAGCACTTCCAGATTAATTAATTAATTAATTAATTAAAGAATGAACTTAGTAATTGTAACCCCAAATGAAGTCTAAGCCTATTCAAAATTAATCCTAAGTCTAAGTTTGGTGAGAATGCTAAAACCAAATTATAAATTAAATAAAATAGGAATGAGGTAAATAAATTTAAGAAATTAAGAAATATGAGTTTAACCTAAAGATCGAGTTAATACACTTATGTGCAAGAAAATGTCAAATTAAATGTGAGATAAGAAAGGATTAAAGCATGAAGAATAAGTGCACGCATAGAAGGGAATCTAGAGTCTAACTACCACTAGTTTAACTAGAAGAAGACTCATATTTTAACTCAACTCAGATTTAGTAATGCATCAGTCATTAATTGGAAATAAGGGGAATAAAGAAGGAGTGATTTAAGAAACGATTTTAAGATGAGTCTAACTACCACTAGTTTAACTAGAAGAAGACTCATATTTTAACTCAACTCAGATTTAGTAATGCATCAGTCATTAATTGGAAATAAGGGGAATAAAGAAGGAGTGATTTAAAAAGCGATTTTAAGATGGGTGAAGGAAATTGACTTGTAATTAAAATGAATTATGGAATTTTCTTGTGCAACTTATGGAGAGGGTCACAAGTGTATGGGGGAAATAATTCTTAAATAATTATTTAAAAAGTGAATTAAATGTGCAAGTGAATGTGTCATTAAGGAAACTATTATAAAGCAAATGGAAAAAGGGGGAAAAGGGATACATTGGTTATGGGTAAAGTTATGCTATAGAACTTTTGACTGGTTTTACTTATGAGAGTTGGGATACCCAGCTTGAGAAAGTGGTGGATCTATCTTGCGAGGTGAGCTGGGAGCTAGAGGTATTCTGGTTGTGTGTGTGCCCCTTGCGTCTCGGGGGCTAAGGGGGAAGAAGAGTACCCCTAACATTGGTTGAAAGGTACCGGTGAAGTCTCTACGATTAGAAAGCAGAAGCATGGAAGGATCGTCAGTGGCCGGAGAACATCTTCAAATCCACTTTCGTCGATTATAGTATTCTTATTATGAGAATTGTAGTTGTATTACGATTTACTCGTATAATAGAGCTTTTAAAATTTTTCCATAGAATTGTGATTGTAATTCTAATCTGATTGGAAAGTACCTTGAGGTTTGTGAAATCTATAATGATTAATTGTGTTGGTAGATACATATATGTATGTATGTCAAATGCCAATTGCATTGGTATGCTTATCAAGTTTTTCGATTAATTTAATTATATTGGTCAATGAAGTTACTGTATTGTGTATATGGAATGAGCTGAATATAAAAAGGGATGTATAATCTGCGTGTATATTTTATAGATTAAAGGATTGAATGATTTTTGTTGTGTTGGGCAGTTTTGGATTGTCCTTGTGTGTGATTTCGAACAGATGGTCATTGCGTATTTTCGTTATCTTTATCCCTATGTATTTGATCACGCTGTATTGGAATCTAATTCCCTTGAGTTGTGGGGATCCTCTATTTTTGAATCTTCTCCAACCTCTGCGACAGTGTTTGAGCGCGGATTAAACTTGACACTCCTTCTCATGAATTGATTTTCTCTCAACGCTTGGGTTTCTTAGGAAGGATCTGAACTTACACCTTATCTTTCCGCTGCGTGCCTTTAACCCCAGGTGCATCTCCCTTACTCCTTGTTCATGGATTGGCATTGGGCGTTGTTGCTCTAATGCTTGGGGTTGTGGGCCTGCGGGACCCTTCTCTCCTCTTCCCTTTGAACTCCCTTTGAACTCAGACTAGAGACTGTTGGTGTAGAAAGCTTCTTGCTCGACTCCTTGGAGGAGGGGAAATGATTCTTCCAGAAGGTTGAGGCCCATCCTCCCCAATCCGCGTGTTGAATCTAGCCTGTGCTAAATGTTAATTTCTGATGTTTTTTTCGGGGGGATCTTCGTGACAACTCCTCTTCCTTGGGCGTTGAATTTGAGGAACCTTGCTTGTTAAATCCTGGGTGAAAACGATCTGGAAGGGCCTCTGCGAATTGACACGACAGGGACTCTCTAATTCGTTGCTCTGCACACCGACTTTCCTTCTCCTTGAGATTTTTGCGTGCAGCAATTTCGAGCCCTTCACATAGCTTGCTTAACAGGTTATCGTTGAGATCCGTACTGACGAATCGTTGGGTCACGGGAAGGAGAATTCCTCGGGTCGCCTTGAGCTTGTCCTTTGATTTGGTATCCGAAAATGGCGGTGATCTTTTCTGTCCATTACAGAACTCTTACGGATTGCCTCTGCAATTTGAATCTGAGGCCTTTCCTGCAACACCCTTATGTTACTCTTATCATTGACTGGTCTGTATCGTGGGGCTCTCTCCTTGCACGACTTTTGTTTAAAGAGTTGAATCTTGGCCCAACTTTCCTTGCTTGATAATTGCTTGACTCGGAAAGGTTACTCCCTTCGACGGCCGCTTCACCTTGATCACCCAGTCTCCTTGATGTTGTTCCATCCTTGAACAAATTGCATAACTGATGAACTTAGGCAAGAGTATATATTTTCCTTTACCTATTGTAGACACCTGGATATTATTCATTTCAAGGCTATTGTTAAATATGTAATTAAGTCAAATATGTTTAGTATTCTATCGATTGAATTTCATTTATGTTTGTGTATATGATTATATCGGAAATTGAAGCGAGGTTAATATTTATGGAGACGATGAATATTGGGTGGTTGGTGACATTCTTAATCATTGACATAATTGTAGAGTCATGTTAGCTTGATAATCAAGCAGGTAGAGTATTATGGAGGATTACTATGAATTGTATGTTATGAATTGTATGTGATATGATGTGTTGGGATAATAAATTTTGCTTCTCAATGTTGAAATTAATGATTGGTGTGTAGATGAATAGAATGGGAATTTAAATGTGTTATGTGATTAGATTTCCTTGTACTACGAAGTAAAATTGTTGATTATTCTTACACCTTGAAATTAATATGATGTATGATTGGTTATGTAATTAGTTTACTCTTGCACCCTCAAATAAAATTGATGTATAATCGTTTTAATAATTAGATTTTCTTGCGCCATTAAAATAATAATGATGTTGATTGATTTAGTAATTATATTACTCTTGCACCATGATTACTTGATACGTGAGCTTGATTGCTGATCTAATTGGATTTCGGCTTGATTGTATTAGTGGAATTTAGATACCTCCTTGTTCCTCAGAACACTCGCCAGCCCTGAGACCTTAAGTGGTCAAAATCAATCGAATGAATCATGGGCTTGAACATTGCTTATGTGTCTTGAAGGTCCTAACCATGCAAGATAGGTTGGGTGGGTAGTTATTTCATATTCGGTGACATGGCTGATCACTATTTATATTTGCTTTGGTTGATTGTGATGTGTTGAACTGCGTCGCTATTTATGTTTATGTGTTGATCGTGTGTCGTCGTTATTTATGTTAATGCGTTGGCTTTGTGTCATTATTCAATTTGATGACGTGTCACTTGTAATGTTTTTATTTATGATGTTGTGTTGATTGTGCGTTGCTATGAATTATGTGTTGACGTTAATTTCCTAATGATTAAAAAAAAATTACCTTTTGTACATTGTTGTTCGTTGTCGTAACGAAGGGGATGTTAGAGCCAACGTTTACAAACATTGGACATCTAGCTAACCAATTAAAAGTTGCCTCGACATTGTTTCAAAGTATCTCATATACTCATTTCTTCATAAAGCATAACACAGAAGTTGAAGGGCTCTCAAAGGAAGGCCAACAGATTGAAACTAGAGTCATGGTGTTGGAGGAATCATTGGATGCAATTATTTCTTTATCTTCTCAATATGCCTTGTGATGTTTAGTGTGAAGGTTGTAGATGTTATGTTTTTGGACTTTTATGTTTATGAAAAGAAATGTACATTTTTATTTTTGTTTGGGTCTGTATAGAGTCCAAGAATTTTTATTTTTGTTTGGGTCTGTATAGAGTCCAAGAAACTAGACAAAACTCTATAAAAGAACAATTATACAAGTCTTGATGTTTAGTGTGAAGGTTGTAGATGTTATGTTTTTGGACTTTTATGTTTATGAAAAGAAATGTACATTTTTATTTTTGTTTGGGTCTGTATAGAGTCCAAGAAACTAGACAAAACTCTATAAAAGAACAATTATACAAGTCTTGATGTTTAGTGTGAAGGTTGTAGATGTTATGTTTTTGGACTTTTATGTTTATGAAAAGAAATGTACATTTTTATTTTTGTTTGGGTCTGTATAGAGTCCAAGAAACTAGACAAAACTCTATAAAAGAACAATTATACAAGTCTTGATGTCTCTAGAGAGTCTGCCTTTACTTTTGTCATATAAGTCTTGAATTATATGCTTATATCGATATATGGTCTATAACAAGTCCTGTGAGCACCTAAAAATGTATTTATCCATTATTATGAACCTTTTTGTGTGTGTGAAAACTTCACATATTTGTAATATACAAGTTTTTAAATCGTTACCCTAAAAATTTACTCTTATGTATTTCAGACTCATATGACTTTAATATATGTAACAAATATATATATATATATATATATATATATATATATTCATTCATGCACCACTATTTGATATGGACCAAGAACTAAAATGGAAAATAAGGGGGTCTCATACACCAATTTGGTGTGTGGCTTGGTCGTGATCTTAAAAATAAATTATTATTATTATTATTACCAACCAACCAACCATTGATTGATTCAACATGAATTGTCTCAACTATAATAAATGCATCAATCATCTATTTAATACAGCCTAAGTGGACCTAATGGTTAAGAACATGTGTTTCCTCTTAAGAGGTCACATGTTCAAATCCAGAGGGGGTAGCAATCAAATCGTTGGACTGAAGGGGGTCCCTTGTCCCACAAACAAGAGAGTCTCATATACCAATTTGATGTGGCTTCGTCGTAACCTTAAAAATAGATTATTATTATTATTATTATTATTATTATTATAATCTAACAACATGCAAAAAAAAAAAATCTTTTACATCTCTAAAAATATATATTTAAAAAATAGATTTACAATTTTTAAATAAATAACCATAGCAATTCCATCGTGACATAAATCAATTCAGAGTTGATTTACTTATATTCGTGAAACACGTGCAACCTTCATAAAAAGAATAGCAACTAATTGACGACAATATGTTAGGCCCTACATAAAATTCAAAGTAAAGATAAAGACAAATAAATTCAAAGCATCATAAAACAACTTGATTAAAGAAATGAGAAAACACGAAAGACGATACTACTAATATTGGCGAGTCACATTGTTAACTAGTAACAATGGGCCGCACAGTAAAAAAATAATGAGTACCTACAATCCATAGCAAATCAACCTACTCATAAATGCCGACTCCCCTATGCATTTATTACACGTCAACCCAAAAGCATTTAATAGAAACTACCATGCAACATTTGCTAAATAGAAACTTAGCATGTAATAATGCATAAGGTGCTGTCTAAATTTATGCAAAATGTACCTTTCCCAACTACCAAAATAATTATTATTATTATTTAAAATTTAAAATAAACAAATAATCATGATTCCAATCGATCGAGTTGCCATATTTTATTACCTTCTATGAATAGGATAGCAAACCACCTTTTTCCATCATAGCAATGTTTCTCTCTCTTCATTTAAATATGCATTTCTACTTTACAATTTGCGACCATTTTAATCATAAATGCAAGATTTATTGTTCTCGAAGTAAAATGGGGTCATTTTGTATACACCTATATTATGATCCTTCTAATAATTCAGCGACTTTACACAATTAATATAACGAAATCTCTTTCATATCATACCTCTTCCAAAAGAAATCAACATTGGTAATTCATGGAAAGTTCAATCTAATCATTAGTTGTTTTTTTAACATAAAAAGAGTTTATAGTGGCAGTCAACCAAATGGCTGCCACTATAAACCCCAAGTTAGTATCAACAGTTTACAAATCAGCACTAACAAGAAACTTATGACTTAGCAAAGGTTGAGACATCCGAAGACACACCCATGGAGTCCTACACTTAGAGGATGTCTATCCTTCTAGACTCATCACAATGGACCAAATGATCTCAACAAGAATTGAACCCGGTACACATATTAACCATTGCTTTTAATGCATCATCATATGCCTTAGTTTTAATTTTTGGCCTTAGAATTGATGATTGTAAATCTTTGCTCCTCTAATGATATGAAATTATAAAAATTATGAAAATGTCAAAGTGACCAATATAAAAAGCCTTATATGGATGATGAATATGAAGATGCATTGTACAAGTGATCAAAATAAAATGTTTGCCTGAGTGATTGATATGAAGATGTGCCATACAAATGACCAATATGAATGACATGGTACAAGTTGCTAATAGAAAATGCCACTGTACAAGCCCGTAGTAGGAAATGGGAATATAGGAGCTGTTAGCGTATGCTCTTCTTGTATCAGGGGACTAGCTACATCATATAAACTTAAATTGGACAACAATGCTATCCAAATTAGAGCCAAAATAGTTCATTATGGTACAAGACATGCAACGAACAGATAGTTACAAGGCACTGACCAAACCCTTATCCACACAATCAACCTACTTATGGTTCATTTTCCATTCCGACTATTTCTTATTAATTTTGTACAAGCTAATACTAGTACAATGATTTTATCATGCATGACCTTGATGAGAAGCTTACTATGAATAATAAACATGAAAACTCTCAGGATCGTTACATCCATCGATACAAGATGAACTCAAATTGCCATCTTTACCCTTGACAACCTTAAGAACTTGGAGCAAGGGTTATTATTCCCATTGAGATTACATTTGAAACATGTAATAGTCATGACAATTCACAAAGTTAAGTGCTTGATATAGAAATAATTAATAGATAACTTGATTAATAGTTCTAAAATGCTAAGGAAACCGTGTTCATTAATGCAAGATGTAGGCCTCAAGATAACACTGAAACCAGAGCCAAAGTCATGGCAGCAACCCCAATTAATTTGAAAGACAGCATTGTTCCTGAAAAATATGTGCGAGTATAAGTATATCTAGAGATACAAACAAACTTACATAAGAAATCCTCAAGAAGCTCTCACTGTATATGAGCCACTCTCGAAGACAAACAAGCATACACAGGGTTCAAACTGAAAAAGAATTAAATCCATTTTGTTAGAAATCANGTATAAGTATATCTAGAGATACAAACAAACTTACATAAGAAATCCTCAAGAAGCTCTCACTGTATATGAGCCACTCTCGAAGACAAACAAGCATACACAGGGTTCAAACTGAAAAAGAATTAAATCCATTTTGTTAGAAATCAAAATTTGTATGAGTAAATTACCTACTTAAAGTTCATCTTTCTCATGGGGTTGTTCCTTCGTAGTATCATCGTCAGTTGTTTCAGCATCCTTTCTGTGTAACATTTCAACAACTTCTTCTAAGGGAGGATCTCCAGGTCTTCGATAAGCATGTTGACCTAACTTGAACTCATAAGCTTCCGGTTGACTCAGAATAAAATCTTTCAACTATATAATCAAAACCACCACAAAAGATGTTACTGGCATGAAATGCGCCAAGCAGATCCTCCATGTTCCTATTTTATGGAATGATAGCACCAAATACATGGTTTGAAATTTGAACTATGCTTAGTTAGATGAAATCAAATTATTTACAAATTAGCCACTTCCCTATACATTAACATCCAATATTCATATGAAAGAATGCATAATGGAATAAATTGCAGCATATTCAATAGAGTTGAAAATAAGCATTGCTTAGATGAATCTTCTAAACATATGGTATCATTGTTACAAAATTCACCTAAAGCTTTTGGAGATAAGTAAATCTTTGAGTACATCTTTATAGTGTTATTGTCGTCAAGAACATGAATATAAACAAGACAATCAAAGACATGGAAATGCAATACCGGAGGCTTCTCACCACCAATAAAGGCTTCTTTTGGTGTCTTGTCTTTCAATATCCAATGAGGACATTGAATCAGAATATAATTGTGTTGCGTGCCTCTAACCAAAGACAAATGGAAAAATCCATGTTGTCATTACTGTTAAATTTGGCAGCATCGGCAGTCATTCTCCAATGAGAGGCCATATGGGCCGCCTTGAGGCTAGCCAGGGAGATTTGGAGAATCAACCAGTCTTGTGAGGTATTGACAAAAGCCAGGGGGAATGTACAACCTTTGTGAGTCAAACCAAAAGTCGGGACGAACGAGATGCTATATGATCTTGTGAGTCTAGCCAAGGCAAAGGTAGAAGCTTTGTAAGTCTAAAACAAAAGTCAAGATGTAAGTCTAATGCAAAAGTCAGGGGGAACGTACAACCTCTGTGAGCCTAGTCAAGCCTTGTGAGCCATGAGCAAAAGTCAAGGCATCTAGCAAAATTTAGGTTGAACATAAAACTCCTATGAGCTAGAAACAAACAATCTTCCCGATATTACAAATGATGTAAATGTATTGATATAATGCGTTGGCATGTGTAACACCATCCACCATGAAGAAATTCAAATTGCCATGTATAAGAGTCAAGTTGAATGAGTTGTTAAACTCAAGTTGTAAAAGTCGAGTTGCATAAAGCCGCATAAAGTTCATAAAGTTGCAGAAGTTGCATAAAGTTGCATAAAGTTGCAATAGTTGCATAAAGTTGCATAGTTGCATGTTGCATGCATGACATGTGCATGCTGAGTTAGTACGCACGCATTGCCAAGTCAAGGGCAAGTTGTAACTGAAGTCTCAAGTCTAGTTCTAAATTCGAACTAAGTGAAGTCTCTTGTCCAATATCTATTTCAAGCTGAAGTAGAAGCATGCAAACAAGTTTCTATTTTTGAGCCCTCTCCTTCTCCTCTCCATGCCTTTATAAGCAAAGGTCGACCCTCATTCTAATTAGTGTGTTATGCAATGTGAGGGAGAAAGAGTAGAAGGCTATGAGTGCTGATATATCAGTTTAAGAAGGCAGTGTATATATCAGAGTAAGAAGGCTGCATATCTATCTGTTATAGGGAAGCAAGTTACACCTACAGTGCTGGTGTATATCAGACCAGAAAAGGACAGTAAGCTCATGTATCAGTGCTGGTGCTAGACAGCAGAAAAGGACAGCAAGCAGCTTGTAACAGTGCTGGTACATTTCAGCAGAGAAAGGACAGCAAGGTGTTGTTGTACTTACATGTCTTACAGTCAGGTCAAAGTAGTTTTGGCAAGCTCTTTAAGAGCAGAATTTCATGGTGGAATTTTTGTAAGTAATCATACATTATCTTTGCCATAAAAGGAGATTGTTTGCTGGGGTTTTTCTCCCTGTATAGGGTTTCCCCAAGGTATATGTGTTGTTCATGTTTATGCTTGTGGATCTACATAGTTCTGTATTGTTGAAATATATTAAGCTGGAATCAAAGTGTTGAAGAATTTAAAGAAATAATCCGCATATTATATCAAGCTCAATAATTTAACATGGTATCAAAGCTTAGGGTGTGAAACAGCTTGTTGAAGTGCAGCAGCAGGTACACACAAAGATCCAAGCAATCTTGATCAAGTTTCCAGTGTGAGGTCCATGGCATCCTCCATTTCAGTCAGGAGCAAGGATAGACTCGAAGGAGCTTCCAACATCAATGTGTGGAAGCTCGGGATAATGAATATCTTGCAGGAGCATGATCTTGAGCAGTATGTGACCATAGTGATGGAGGAACCCGCCTCTAATGGAGGGAGAGTGGCCTTCAGGAAGAGTCAAGAAAAGGCCAAGCGAATTATCTTTGACTCAATAAAAGACAGTATAATGCTAGCAATGACTTCGTTAATGACTGCCAAGGACTGTATGGATACCTTGGTAAATCTGTATGAGAAACAGGGTCCAAGTCAGAAGAGGACACTTAAGCACAAGCTTAAGTATTTGAACATGGAGAAAGGTGAATCAGTAGCATCTTTCTGTTCCAGGATAGCCCGGATCAGAGATCAGTTTTGGTCATTGGTGTCACAGTGGATGATGATGACTTAGTGCAGGCCATATTTGATGGTCTTCCTTCTTCATGGGAGACTTTCCTATCCAGTGTAAGTGGGAGAGAGATTCAGCCCACGTTTGAGAGATTATGGCATGATTGCCTCCAAGAGGAGAATCGCACTGCTACCAGGATCTAGTCAACCAAAGAAGAGCATTCAGCATTAGCATCAAGATTCAAGGGAAAGAAGAAGGTCACTTTCCAAAAAGACTCTCAGAAGAAGTCAAACACCAAAGGTATGCTCAAAGGCAAGAGTATCAATACATCTAAGATTAAATGCTTTAGTTGCAATAAGTTGGGTCAATTTGCGAAAGACTGCTGGTGTAGGAAGAAAAATCCAAGGAAAGGGAAACATCATGCCTCAACTACTGAGGATGATGAATCCAAAATAAATCAGAAAAGTCCTTCTAATGA
>SNQJ01S0034756.1:60169-105913 GCA_010110895.2 Picea sitchensis
CATGCATGTCCAGTCAAGGTCGAGTCATTTGTTGAGTTGGCATAACATGCAGTGCCATGTCAAGGGCGAGTTGTAACTGAAGTTTAAAGTCCAGTTCTAAACTTGAACTAAAGTGTAAAGCCTAGTTATGACTAGCATGCAATAAAGTTTCTAATTCGAGCCCTCTCCTTCACCTCTCCATTCCTATATAAGAAGAGGTCAACCCTCATTCTACACACACAAGTTTTGGAGTGGAAAGGAGACAGAGTTAGCAGGCTGCACAGAGTTAGAAGGATGCACATATAACAAATTTAGCAGGCTGCACGCATAACAGAGTTAGCAGGCTGCACAAATATCAGAGTTAGCAGCCAGCTTAAATTTCAGTGTTAGAAGGCAGCAATTCATTCTGTTTGAGGGCAGCAAATTTACACCAACAAGGCTGGTGTATATCAGTCCAGAAACAGGCAGCAAAGAAGCACCTAGGCTGTGCATAGCCTCTTCCACAGTGCTGGTTTATATCAGAGGTATTTATCAGCAAAGTTTCTAAGTCTTCTACAGGTCACACAGTCACGTCAAAGTCATATTGGCAAGCTCGTTAAGAGCAGAATTTTATGGTGGAATATTGTAAGTGGTCATACATTACTAATGCAATAAAAGGAGATTTTTGCTGGGGGTTTTCTCCCTGTATAGGGTTTCCCCGGTGTACATGTGTTGTGATCTTGCATGCTGGTAATTCCTATGATTATTGCTGTTCTAATTTATGAATGATGTTGAGCTAAGTTCAAATTACAATCAAAATTTAAAGAAGTACTTACAGTATTAAATCAAGCTCATAAATTTAACAATCTGAACCAGTGAGCACTTTCCTAAGTTTATGTGGTCTAGAACCTGAAGCACATGGATGATGTGAGCACAAGGCATTAAAAAGGTGAACTAATATAAAAATGTGGAACTTGTTGCCTGGGGATGGGGGGTTGATATGACAAATTGCAAGATAGATGCAAGGCAAGTGCTGAGGACCCCCCTAGCTATGTAGCATCACAAGTAGCTCACACTTTACTAGCCCCTTTTTTAGTAGAAAAAGAGGGCATGAGAGAATAATACCTAGAGGAATAAAGTGACAACTCAATTCCATGAGTATCTAATGCTCGCCAACCCTCTTGCAAGTATATATGCTTCCTTTGATATTTGAGAGGGGTTCTTTTGGCATGTTATTTTATTTCCACTCATGAAAAAAGCAAGCAAAGGAGATCAAGGGACAAACAGCAAGAAGGGATAGAACCCAATGCCCTTGGACTTGTACCAAGTTAGGACTACAAATGGGGTTAATGGAAGGCAAATGCTGAAATGTGCAACTGATTTCGTACTCACATGAGAGGATAAAAACGACAGTTCAAGGAAGAAAGATTGTTGCAGTCGAAGGTCTAAGAGCAAGTCCTTATTCTAGCAAGCAGGCTAGCAAGGAGCAAGATTACTTGCTCCACTAAGGACACCAAGGAAGTCTGTACTAGCAAGCAAGCTAGCAGCTAACTGTTGCAGCATTGCCTCCTGAAATCTTGAGCTGTCATGGCTCTCACCCTGTCTTGTTGGTGCTAGCAGAGGTTCCCACTAACCCATTTTCCCATATGATAGCAAGGGTTTTGTATGGCTGCTGGGAAAATCTATGACTGAGCTGGCAAATCTGCCTTAGCCACTCGTCACATCAGAGCCCCGTCTCAGGGCAGACTTTTGTCTAGGAATGCCTACAGCTAGGTGGCAAATCCTCCCTTGGCAACCAGTTTTCCACAATTTTCTCAGCTTAAGACAGGTATACTGTGTTCCTTTGTGATATACATGAATTTCCAGTTTGAAGGTTGTTGGTTGTGTGTGTTTGTGTTTCTGCTTATAGTTCCAAGCTAGCATGCTAAACATAAAATTTGTGCAAAACATTTGGTAAGTATGGGTTAAGGGTTGAAGTACTGTTGGTGATAGTGATGTTGGAGGATGGAGGAGTGATACCTCTAAGAGATGCACTTCAAAGATATTCAAAGTCCAACCATCAAGTACAAACCCAAGAGCAATTGGATGACACTACCCACTGTCACCTCGGTCGTCCTCCTCACTTTAGGCTAGTTCTTTTCCAACACAAGGAGGGAATCCCTTAAAATAAAATCACTAACCTGTCCTTGAATGCAGATCTGAAAATCAGATTAGTGAAGTGGATTGTTTTAGGGTTTTATAACATAAATTGGTGGAATTGAATGGACAAGTGCCTTATTCTTTGGGCTGAGAAGGGGGCAGCAAGATGACAAATAAGCTTTGTATGGAATGGAGAAAATCAACGAGGCTATTAGCAGTAAACCCTAACATTTATGTCAACCAAATCAATGTGCAGACTAAGTGAAATGCACATAAAGATACAACTTCACCTCCAATAAACATCAACCAATGTATCATGCAACCATCATTACAAAAGAGAACAGCAAGACAGCCTTCAAATATGAATAAACAGCCAGCAATTTCTTCATGAACAAATCTTATTACATCTAAGGCATGAGAGGATAAATAGATCACAGCCAAACCTCCTCCACTGGCTAAAATAAACACCCAATATGGGTGAAATATCTCTGGATAAGAAGAACACCAGCAGATTTACAATGGCAGCCTTGCGCATCAATTCAACCTACAGAAAAAAAAAAAGATAATGGAAGCATAAATCTGTCAGAGGGTCTCTCTCCCTTGCCTGCAAAAAGCATTGTACTTGGCCTATAGGGGTTTTCTCCTCCACCTCAATCCCGCTTTGCCAATGAAAGTTCTTCTCCTTTTATAGATCTATCATCCAATAACCCTCCAATAAAATACGATAAAGAAAAGGCTGGAAAATATAATAAAGAAACCTCTAGAAGCTTCTAATAGGGAAATGCTCCTCTTCAAAGGGGACTTGGATCAAATATTAAATACATTCTTGCTTTCATCCTCTAAAGGAGAATGCCCCTCTACATGTAATGTTTTTGGATTGATCCGTGCATAAAGGGTCTACTTGACCCCTCTCCTAGGCAAGCGCTCAGATTTCTGCATAATAAATCAGATTTGCAGATTGCCTATTTGCTATAGATTTCATATCTTTTAATAGGTTTAACAAGTAGTTTCACCACTTGTTCAAATCAGGAAATTACCTTCAATTACACCATAACAACCAGATTAGATTTATAGATTCAAGGTGTATGTGAATGTTTGTCTTTCATTGGATCTAATTGGTGTATGCTTCAATTCATTTATTGCTGGAATTTACATGTATGGAGCATCACATTAAGACATCATTTACTTGCTAAATCTTTTTATTTCACTAGTCTTATCTTTTACTTGGATTTAGTTCATGTGTTAATATTTCTAAGTATAAATCTGAATATCACATCTCGTTTGTAATTATAGATCAGATTTACTTCTAAATCTAAGGCTCTCATTTTGACATATCTTTTCTATACTTAGTTTATTTTTATCATTCAATATCTAGTGATACAGTTTATTTTTATCATTCAATATCTAGGGATACCCCCCCCCCAAACTTGACCTTAAGAGAGCCAGCCAAAACTGAGAGGAGAATTGTGCCAAGCCAAGGTGACAATGGCGCTTCTCCTAGGCTTATCTCAAGGTTGCATCTGTGGATTGGGACTTTTTCCACTTAGATGCGAATTGAAGAGGTAACAGGGCCTTTTCCCACTATTTATTGTCTTTATTGTTCTTCTTTATGTCTCTCAGGCAAGGCAAGGGCCAGGTATATGTACTTTATGCAAAAAATATGGAGAATTAATAAATTATCTGCTAGTACAGTGTCCTTTCTCTTGGGAAGTGTGGTTTGCTTCAATAAATCTGACAGGATATAAGGGGGTATGGAAGGAAGGAAAAGCATTAGAGGAGAATAGAGCTCTGCATCTTGTTGTTTCCTGGGCCCTTTGGCTGGCAAGAAATGCTAGTTTGTTTAAAAGTAAAGAGAGCCCACCATGTCAGGTATGTCATCAAATAAATTCTGCATATGAAGGAATCAGGAGTGTTGAAAAATAACAGGTCCCTAGGTAGATTTCAGAATCTATTATTGATAAATCCAAGGCCTGAGCTTTTTTTGATGGTGCATGCCAAGGCACTCCTGGTAAATGTGGAGCTGGAGTCATCTTGTTCCTCTCAAACTCTAATAAACTTTGATTCAGGGCAAACCTAGGTGATGGGACAAACAATTGAGTTGATTGGAATGCAATGGCTGTCTTGCTAAGGCTAGCTGTGGAAAGGAATGTTTCACAAATTCAGGCCTTTGGAGATTCAAGACTAGTCATTGACTGGGTAAAAGAGAACATAGGCCTGCAGAATATGGTGCTTCGACCCATATTGGACCAAGTGAAACTGCTGGAAGAAAACTTCACATACATTTCCTTTTCTCATATTTACAGAGAACTTAATGTGCAGGCTGAAATTCTTTCCAAAAGACGACTGGAGATGGACACAAATGTTATGGAACAGACAGAAGCAAATGGTGGGACAGAGCTGCCAGCAATAGTACGCTTGATATTTCAATGATATATTTGGAAGTTGTTTCATATGAAGGATTTGGACATGTCAATTGGGTTTAGCTCAGGTGGTTGGGAGGAATTCCCGCAAGTGACATGTTGAGCTCTAAACAAGTATATTGTTGTAATGGCTTCGAGCCCTGTTGTTGACCAGCCTTGTGCCCTAAAGATTCTAAGGTTTACCTTGGGTACCATCCTCAAAATGAGGGGAAGTACTCGCGAGTTTTCCCCAGGCAGTGTAACCTGGAAAAAAAAATGAAGGATTTGGACATGCTTTTCTCACAAATGCTACTTGGTTTCCAGATTGATGAAGAAGTTCCTTTGCAGTTTTTGACAGTTTTAGTGAAGCTCAGACAGTTCAGAAAAATTTTCATTGGTTTCTTTGTAGTATGAGTATATGTTATAGTATTTTATTGGATGTATAAAAAATGGCTGGAAAACAATGGACTGAATTTTTGGATAATAAGACAGTTTCTCTTGTTTTCTTTTTTGAAGAATCCTCAGACTAATTTGCTGGCAGAGTGATTGTTGTGTGTGCCTTTGTGCACTTTTGATGCAGGAGCATCACCTGCAAGGCAAGCGTAAACGGAAGACAACTGGATATGCACCAGCGCGCATTTTGAAGACGTTTTGAATTTCAAAAGACGGAACATTAATGTAATAGCTGGAAGAAGTAATTGTTCTTAAATGTTTGGAGATTGTAACGCAGGTCTTGAGTGTTTGCCCTCATCTGTCGGTTGGAGACATTTATTGTAATGAATGTAAAGTAGATGTAGGCTTAAATTCGATTAGATAGTTGGAGGTTGTAGGAGGGAAAACTCTAGAAAGCTCCCTCGTATGTATTGTATTGTATCATTATCCTCATTGTAAGTTAGAAGCTGTAGCGCAAGAGAGCATAGGAGAGTAGAGAAGAACAGAGTTGTAAAAGTTGTATGAGCAGATAGCTGTTGCTATTGAATCCATGTACAGGAGCACTTGAGTTAATATAAGAATGCTTTGACTCGATTTCATGGTTTATCATGGTCACTGTTTGCATCTATTGAGTGGTATGTTTACAGTTTATTTACATGCTCTGTTATGCATTTGTTTCAATGCTATGTATGCTCGTGATTTCATGTTGAATGTATGAAGTCTGTGAGAGGGAGAGTATAAGCTTCAATTGTTTCTCTTCCTGAGAATTCCTGCAAAGAGTGCAGTGAAGGTCCGCAAAGAGTGCGTTGACAAGGTTCTAAGTTTTACCTCAGAAGAAGCTCAGGAGAGATACCATTGTTGTTATACCAACAGAAGTGCAAGTTACCACAGACTTGTGCAAAGTGTGCGCAAGCCAGATTGAAGTCTTAGACTTTTTCCAACCCAAGGAAGTGGTTCAGGAACTTCTATCGCTGGGAGTGCGCAGAGTTTGAAGTTGTTCAATAACCAGAGGTCATTGTGAATGCCGCAAGGAGTGCGTGCAAGAGTCCCTTAGGATTTTTGAATTGCAGCAGAAGCAAGCTCAGGAAGGATAGAGACTTCAATAGGTCAAAAGGGGAAGAGTTGGCATCAAGTTCTTTGACTGGTAGTCATTGAGAGTCTGAACGAACGGTGGAAATTCTCGAGAGAGAACTACCGAAATTACGTGAACCGTTGGATCTAGTAGAGCAGTGGAGAGGTTAAGGTGGAAGTCCTTAGACACTCGTAAGCTCAGGAGGGATATAAGCCGTCAGGTCTGGATCAACGAGGGTCGTTGATCTCGTGTTTGAAATTTTGTCATTTCGGAATTCGGGAGTGTGGAGAAAGTTGTGACTTGGAGGCAAAAGTCGTGAAATCCCGATTCGCGAGATTCCAACTGGATCTGAACCGTTGATCGTGGGAGAATCTGGATCATTGATCCGCAGCAAAGAAGTCACGAGTTCGAACTTCGAGGTGAAGGAGGAGCGTTGTACCGTGAACCCCTGAGTCGCGAATTTCTAACGCGCTCAAAGGTTGGACCCCAGGTCGCAGCCGAAGGCACATCAGAGAAGAGAAAAGGGAGGAGCTAAGGACCGTTAGCCCATTTCGGGACTTCGGGACTTAGAGGAGTCAGGGTGCCTTGGAACTCAAATCCCCGATACGCAAAATAGCGACGCGCCCTTCTGGAGTTAAGGTTGTGGTCACGTCGGTGGTCACGTGGAGTGGAAGTTCGCGCCTTGTGCTTGTTCATGCAGGCGTAACTTCAAAATAGGACCTGTGGATATATGTGTTGAAGATTCCAGCGGGGAATCAAGGAGCCATTCCGGCTCAGGAGAGTTGAAGATCCATAGATCGAGAGGTCAAGCAGACCCTACCGAGGTAAGGGTGTTGCGTCAACTTTCAGGCTGCAACCAAATTTCTGCTTGAAATAAAAGTTATGATTTTTTCCTAGGGAGAAAAAAGGCTGGGTTAAGGGGATCATAAAAAGCAACAAGTACAAAACAGAATGTGAAGGCAGCATGAGGATAGTGGTAAATTGGAGAACCCCTTCCAAATCCAGGCACCAGTATCTGAGAAAATTACCAGTGACTCCGATTTAACAAGGATGACATACCAGCTCTTAAAGACTCAAAGCAAGCAGATGCAACATTATATAGGCAACTTAGGAAGTCTATATCTTTTACCACTACTAGATCCTTCTCTTGCAAAGGCTTATGAATTTGAAGTAGCCTTTACAATAGCACTGTGAGACAACTCAGTTATTATTTCCTGATCTCACTTTTTTAAAGTATACATTCTTCTTCCAAAACCATGAGCTATTTTTTCTGTTTCTCATGATTTAGAAAGCTTGGCATGTTATTATCACACATGGATGCCTTTCTCATAAAATTGAGTCAGTGATTGGAGTGGAGGAGCAACTTCACTTATTTTCTCTGATATCTTAAATGCTCTAGAACATTTGTTATTATTGTCACTTTTTCAACACTATATTTTCCTTTTACAACAAACTTCTCGACTTTCAGATGCATCTCTTAGTTTTACAAGTCATGTCCCTATCTTTGTGGCAATCAAAAAAAAATCTGAAATAAACATTTAACTTAGTCGAGACACACAACAAATAACCAATTTTTTTAAGCCAGTGGCCATCACCATGAATGTGAAGATCAATGACCAATTAACCGTCTTCTATGCATTCTTGTACATCCTTACACCATTTATCATATTGTCAAGCTACTTG
Organism: Picea sitchensis; assembly: GCA_010110895.2. Lineage (NCBI taxonomy): Eukaryota > Viridiplantae > Streptophyta > Pinopsida > Pinales > Pinaceae > Picea > Picea sitchensis. The sequence continues at coordinate 67,853 of SNQJ01S0034756.1, forward strand.
GAGTCCATACATCAAATCCCCCTAAAATTTAGTGCATGGATTGCTTAGAAATTCTAGATATGACATTGAATATAGAATACCATGTTCCTGCTCCATATGTCACATTTGAGCTAGTCAGCTGGGTCTAGCTTGGTTGGTTGAGAGGAGCAATATTATCCTCCCCACCCAAGTTCTATTCCCACAAGTGACATGTTGAGCTCTTTATGAGTATAATGTTGTAAGTTTTAACAGGTTTGAGCCCTATCGTTGACCTGGCCTTGTGCCCTGAAGAATCTAGGGTTTTCCCTGGGTACCATCCTCAGAATAAGGGGAAGTGCCCAGGGGTTTTCCCCGAGATATGTTACCTGGAAAGAAAATTCAATTAGGTGTAGCTCAAGTGGTTGTGAGGAAAAGTTGTTACCCTCCCAACTAGGGTTCAAATCCCACTTTGTGACATGTTTGTTATAAGTGAGCCAATTGTTGTTGATGAGCTATAAGCGATCTACATGAGTTGTTGACTTGGCTTTGTGCCCTGAAGAATCTAGGGTTTACCCTAGGTACCATCCTAGGAATGAGGGGAAGTGCTCGGACGACTATTCCCAGGATATATTACTTGGAAAAAAAAAGTCACTTTTGAGTTAAACTTTTCACTAGCATTATCCAGAAATAAGGAATCACCTATAGCATTGAGCCATAACAAATTTCCTCTTGTGAGTATGCTATTAGGATTTAGTAGAAAGGCGAAAGCCAGAATGTCTTATCGACAATCAAATCCAGAACAACTGTGAGAATAGTAAGAACCAAAAGTTGTTATTCGGTTACTAATTACCAAGAGGGGACAAAAATCCTATCTTTGTTAGAGAATTAGCTATGGTCGTTGTTACTTCTGAAATGATATTACCAATAGAGGTTTGTTGGGAACACTCAGCATGGCAGAGAAATTTTGGCTATTATGTTTTGCTATGCTCCAATTGCAGAAATAGAAAGCAAATGACCTCTAAAAATGGTGGACTTCCTGACTTCTGATTGGATCCAAGTAGCCAAATTCAACATGATTGAGTGGGGGAATGTTGAAGTGTCTGATTCACAAGCCATTCTCTAGAGGATGGAAAAGACCCTAAATTTTGTAGGCTAGACTATTACTCACAGGGTTTCTTGGTATCAAGACCAATGATGAGAATAGCCAAGCGGAAAGACCCTTGTGTGGGCCCCCATTAGATGATTGGGATTCTTGGTCTAGAACCAGCCAGAGAAGAGATACCCAATGAGGGGCCCCAGGTAGATGGCCCAGGATTCTTGGTCTAGAACCAGCGAGGAAAGATCCTTGTGAGGGCCCCAGTAGATGATTGGGGTTCTGGTCTAGGACCCTTGTGAGGGCCCCCAGTAGATGATTGGGGTTCTTGGTCTAGAACCAAGCAGAAAGGCCCTTGTGAGGGCCCCCAGTAGATGACTGGGGTTCTTGGTCTTGGACCAAGCAATAAGCCCCTAGATGTGTCTAGGGCCCCTCGATGTGTTCCAAGGAACCCTTGCTTAATGCATGGGTTGATCCTTGGTCTTGTACCTTGGTGGATAAGGCCCTAGATGTGTTCTAGGGCCCCCAGATGTGTTATGGGGAAACCTGGTTCCTTAGTCACCAGGTTCGGTGATTTTTAAGCAAGAAGTTCAAAATTCGGTGATTTTTATTGGACCCCAAATTTAATCGATTGAGTTCGCCGAACTTAATCGCGAACTCAAAGTCGAACCCCATCCCATACACGACCCAAACAAATTCGTTGACAGTCATTGAAATTCGACTAGGGTCGCGGGGCGTTCGTTTAAAACATTTTGGAAAAAACCCCACGAACTAAAAATCTCTCCTCGCCCACCTTCATTTCCATCCTTTTCGCGCGCGTTCAATTCCACCATCTCCAATGTTCATCACGCTACACACCCCGAAGACACTCCAGTCTCCATCTCCAGCGAGCCCGACCATGGTTCGGGGCCCGGGCGTCCGCAACTAAGTAGTGATCCCATCTCCAGCACGTTGCACATCCCGACGAGCTGACGACACTCCATCTCCAACAACGACCACTGACTGTCGAATTTTATTTTATATATATATATATATATATATTGTACTGTCGAACTTAATGCCACATTTTTTCTCCAAAATTTTGACTGTCAAATTTTTGGCAAACTTCAAGCTCGTCGAATTCGAACACGAACACGAAGGCGGTGACTAAGCTTGGTTCTTGACCAGGTAGATCTTGGTTTAATACCAAGATGTGTTGATGTGCGATCCTCTTCCTCTATCCTGGGATGTATCTAGGAGTGTCTATGAAGATGGACCTGATCACATTGTTGATGTACCCCCTTATGCAGTGATGATAAAGTTTATAGGTCACTATGAGACTCATGTGGACATGTTTTGCCATTATGTAACTCCCCTTGACTTTGTCTTAAAAGGTAACCCTTTGTTGTTTGCCTTCACTCCTGTTTTATGTGATGGGGATCTTGTTTTATGTGATGGGGATTTTATTTATGGGATTAAGGTTTTGTTTATGTGATTAGGGTTTTAATTAAATATTAATTGACATATTAATTAATATTTATATTAATTAAATGTCAATAATTAATTATAATTCTAATTACCCTAACCCCTCTCCCTAACTATAAATTAGACCCTACCCTTTGTATTTTGATACTCACTTACACTCACTCTCCTCACACTCCCTAAACTTGCTGCGGCTAGCTCAGTTTAGTTTTTCTTGGTTATGGTATGACTTCACTAGTAAACCCTCTATTTCAAATTTGAGGTATTACTTGCACTCTTGTTGGCTGGGAACTTCAGGTTGATTCTGCTTGCTTGGTTATGATGTGCTGGACCTCTTTCAATCTGCCTTTGTTGCCTATGCTCACCGAGTTCTCTCCTGTGGCTGCCACGAACTATCCCATGACTGCTTGAAGGAGCCGCGAACTGTCCCTTGGCTGAGTATGGGTGTCGCGGCCCTTCTTTGTAGCTGCCATTGTGTGTGAGGCTACAGGTGCCTCCCTTCTTTGTGGCTGCTGCTGTGTGTGTGAGGCCACGGGTGCTTCCTTTTCTTTGGCTGTCATTTTGTGACAGGTTTTGATACTTGTATTTTCAGATCTGAGTATTTCCAGATCTGAGTTTGTATTTGCTTGTGAAGCCACTTGTATTTCAGATCTGAATTTGTATTTGCTTATGGAGCCACTTGTATTTCAGATCTAAGTTTGTGTTTGCTTAATGGAGGGTTTGACACTTGCATTCCAGATCTGAGGGTTCTCTTGTGATTGATTTCCTTGCTGTGCTATCTCTGTTTATTGGAGGGTTTCCTATTGCGGTTATTTGCTATTATGACTTTGGATTATTGTTGTTTCCTTTGGGGTTTTACTATCCATGGCAAAACTGTCCCACAGTTCTTTCGACAGAGATCAAACCCTAGAGGTTTGATCTATGAACTTAAACTTCATCTGAGCATACTTACAGAGGGATACATCTATACATGTAACAGGTACACCTCTCATTTGAATCTGGAGGTAAGCTATAGTTTATTTTGTACTCAGAAATATTGTTTGTTTCAGATCTGTTTATCTTCTATGCTGATCTAGTTGATAGAAAAATTTTAAAAGTACATTGTTTTTCTATTTTCCCTATTTCTAACAGGGAAGAATGGTGTCAGCTTTGCTAGTTGATAAAGGAATCGATTGTTTGTCCTAAATGAAAAACATGTAATCAAAATATAGATGCAAAATGGACCAAAAACAGAAAGAGTGGCAATTGGCTAATATAGTTCGACAATGGATACCCTAATAAAAGGAAGCTATCAAGAATAGATTACTTCTGTCACTATTCTGCTTTCTCCCCTTCAATTGGATAAGTAAGAAAACCAGTCACCGCTGAAATGCTAACCACTGTTACAAATCAACTTTGAATGAAACTAAAAACAGAGCTGGGCAACTCCTCAACAAATTACTTATCTCCCCGTGCCCCCCTTCTTTGGATGTTCCAGTACCTTGGTACAAAATTTAGAAATAAAACTTCACATTTGAGTCTTCAAAAGAACTTCTTCAGGCCACAATGAATGTGTCATCTTCCAAATGTTTAATGATTGCCTGCAGGTTACCTCCATGACAAAACTCACTCAAATACTTCAAAATGAGCTAATCAAGATGATCGATACTTGTCAAATAAACTAAGCTTCACGTAGGCATTTGGTCTAAAATTCCAAATATCTTAACATTTTCAACATAGATGTTTGAATAACTCTGATCAAGTATAGAGTGGGTTCCACCATGTGACACATCGTGGCCAATGCAACAACCCCTATTGTAAGATATAATATTGTAGCACTGTCTTCTGTCACCATACTTTCATCTTTGATTCCACTTTGGGTTGAAACTTGAATCACATCTGTCAATTATAAGCTTCATAACTTTGCTCCAGGAAACTCCCCCCCAAACGTTTAGGAGCACCGAAACGTTTCAGAAACTGAGTCACATTCCAAACACACTGGAAACTTGAGGAAATGTTTCAGGCCACTGTTTCTCAAATCGGATAGGTGGCCCAAAGAGTTTCCCCGTGATTTCAACCTGCAGGGGCTTGTTTTCGGTGTGAAAAAGCATGATTCAGGTTGTGTGGATCCCACACTGCCCCTAAAAACCAAAAAATAAATGTTGTTAAATGATATGCAATCCTCATTAACATTCAAAAGTCGTCATTTAACAAATTTTGAATGAATTGAAAAAGAAAAATAGAAACCCTAATTCCCTTTCCTATCAAAAATCCCTTCTCTCTTTTGTTTTTTCCACAACCATAGCCTTCCTATGAAATCAACAAGGGTTTTAACTTTTTAAGAGTAATGGAAGCATTGGGAGTGATTTTAAGAGCACCTCCAGCAAGAAGACTCTTGCAGACTTCATTATTGACTTCATTATCTTCAGAGGGCAGCTTTCTGCAGTGATTTTGCATGATAGCCTAATATATAAGGTTGATTTGCGATTTTGCATGACGTAATCATCTATGGGAGTTAATATACATATGCTTTCTATTAAATTGTTGTATATGTCTATCATTCTAATTTTCTTGATCATTTCATTCTTATTTTTTTATGATAATTTGGTATTTTAAAAAAGAAAAATAAGTATTTGTTGAATTATTTTTATTTTTTGTATTTTTAATTGCCATGTTTCCCTGTTTCATAAATTTTTTGGGGCTGTGTTTCCATGCCATACCCATTTCCAAGTTTTGTGCAACTTAGCTTCATAATGATGGGATAATCTTTGTATGTTGCAGCTTTTCAGAACACTCTCGTGCTACTTATTTAAACAAGGGCTATGTACTGTCTAGTACTTTTATTTGTATAGTAAAATTGACTGCACTTATTGTAAAATTGGCTGCACCTGTTGCTTACTAGGTTCAAAACCCAGTGAGCATAGCGCCCTGGATTATAAGTTGGCTGGGCTTGATGAGACTCATGTGCAGCATTAAATCAATTTTTAAAAAAACAGAGCTAGGCTTCCTCCCAGAAATAGAATTGACAAATTACATCAATAGCTCAGAAAATAAATATGCCTACTGGGCATCGTAGGGCGTAAAGGGGGGAGATGTATCAAGGATCACAGATGCACATCCAAAACCACAAGGATCCGGGGGATTGACCATTTAGTTTGAGGTCATACTTCCTATGGAAACAATATTTGTGAGGGGTTTTGAGAAACATGTAGCTAAACTCGGAAGGAAGTGAAAAGTCACTTCACAAAAAAGCAGGGCAACCAAGGGAAGAAGAAAGAAAGATTCTAATAACAAAGAGCTACATGAATATTTACCTTCTGCAAATAAGAATTTAAAACATTTAAGATACATAGCCAAAGGAGCATAAACTAGAGTTGGTGAACAATGGGTCCAAGAGAGGAACAAGCAGTGCAAGCTCTTTTAACAATCACTCTTTGAAAAAAATTCTTAAGAGATACAAAATCTCCAACTCAAGTCCAGGCAATTTCCAAGTAGCTTTCCATAGGCATCTTCCAGAATTTTTGAGCCCATATTTTCACCAGATTGGTAAGATGCCATTGATCAAATTTATAGGCTTGTTAAGCCTGTCAATGTCCACTTAATGCCAGGGAAAGAAAACCCTCAACAATTTCGTATTGCGACTTGAAGATATGGAGGCAGAAAGCTCGGAAACTCAGAAACAGATGTTTTCATTACTATGGTGAGCTTTATCTTCCGAGTCCCCAACAATCTTTTATACAAAATATTCACACTAGCACCACACTAACCTCAAACCTCGTGATCTTTAAGGGGAGTAACTTACCTCAACGGTGTCTTGCCCATTCTCCATTGTAAACATAACTGTGTTGGCATCAACAGCGGTGAACTTTGCCTCGACCGAACCCGTCCTCAGCACCTTGGTCCATTTCTTCGCTATCTCAGGCACCTCTTCCTGCACCATTTGTAAAGCATAAATTAAAATCATTTTGATTTTGAAATCATGCTACCCAGGCCTCAAACCAAAGCATTGTCCAACTGAACCAAAAAAAACTACCTATTCAACCCTTCCAACTTAAGGCAGAACATTTACTTCTCCACTCCTTCACCAACCTACATACATCAATTATTTCCCAAGGCAATTCCCAGCCCATATTGAACTAAACCCTTGCCAACCCAGACACAAAAAATAAATTTTACTTCTAATTACCAATCCTAAAAGACAAAAAAATCACTTTTCCAGTCTTATTTCAACCCAAACAAGTCTATTATTTTCCCGATCCCTTACCACGCCAGAAAGTGTCAATCATCCTATCAAGTCTATCATAAGATATAATAGATCCAATTACGACTGAAACCATGAATGGTAAATACACATACAGAAGATCTGCTGAATTTCAGTCCATACACTGTGCATAGCCAATTTAGTGAGTTCCGATCAATTCACTTTCTATATACACATAACCCATATACCAGCCTCAATCAATGCACTGTGTATATATACACACACCCAATAAAAACCTCAATCAATGGGTAATCTGGGTAATATATATGTTCTCAGTAAATAAACTAGAACCCAAACACTAGATGAGAACATTCTTAATGTATATATACACATCCCATTGTTTACAATCCCATAAACTAGGACTAAATCATATAGTCCATGCGCATATATCCATACCTTTGTACGAGGCACATCTAGGCGTAACTTGACAAAGCCAATAGAAGGGCCAAAATGTCTCTGGAGCATCTCGGACTGGATCTGAGAAGGATCCATCCCTGTGATATCCGGAGGGGGGTCAAAGGGTGGTGGGCTTTTTGATTTGGGCTTTCCCCACTCTTTCCATTCTTCGTCTTCTTCATCATCAACCACATCGTCTAGCTCGTCTGGAATGTGGATCGTTTTTTTCGCTTCTGCAGCATTCTTGACTACTGTGGTCAATTGCAGCAGCAGCAATATATACACAATGGGTATGATTTTCATTGTTGTCCGTGTGGCAGATCTATGGTGACAAGCTCGTGCGATATATATATATATCGCTGTGGGTCAAAGGGTGCCAGCGAACTACGAATGGCGTGTGTTGATATGATCCCATATTCAATGTATGTATGCATTTTTAATGGATTTTGCTTCCAACGGAAGAACATATACTTGTCATTCCCATGAAGTGTAAGGAGTTATTAAGGAACAAAACAAGTTTTTAAAAGTTAGAGTGAAAGTCTTATAGATCTAAGAGAGTTTTGTTCAAAACTTTTCTTTTCATTATTCCCATGAAGTGTAAGGAGTTGTTCAGAAACAAAAACAAGTTTTTAAAAAATATATTTAAAAGTTGAGTGAAAGTCTTATAGATCTAAGAGTTTTGTTCAAAACTTTTCTTTTCATTCTTCCCATGAAGTGTAAGGAGTTGTTCAGAAACAAAAACAAGTTTTTAAAAAATATATTTAAAAGTTGAGTGAAAGTCTTATAGATCTAAGAGTTTTGTTCAAAACTTTTCTTTTCATTCTTCATTATCATGAAGAATTGCTTTGCTTTAGGCAAAAGGGTTTGGTTGTTTATTACAACTAGTGTATGATTTTTTATTTAAGGTTTACTTATAACTTTGTTTTAAATTATAGTTTATTAGATGTGCAACTAAATTTTACTTAATTAAGTTCATTTAATATAAGTATATGTTCAAGTATAACTTTAAAATATTTCAACAATATTTTTAGGTGTTGTTTAATTGTTTTACGAAATGGTTTTTTTGTTGGAATCCGGTGACATAAATTTGCATGAAATCACTATTTTTTGTTGTTTAAAATTCATTTTTGAATGTAGAAATGAATTTAGCGTGTGGAAAAACCTCTGGGGCACTAGGATTATATAGAAATAATTACTCAAATCTGTAGATCTAACTATTTCTCGCTGGATTTCAGGCAAATGTCCCTAGAAAATATCACCGAAAAAAATCATTTCATAGAATGTTTAGACTACGGCATACTTTTATACTTAACCCATATTATTCACTTTAAATTACAGTTTATTAGATGTGCAACCAAATTAAATACAACTTAGTTCACCTAACAATAGGTACATGTCCAACTATGGTTTTAAAACATCCCAACAATACTTTTATACTTAGCCAATATTTTTAGCCAACACAATGCAATGCATTGCAAAGATCATAACATTCGTCCAACTATGAATGGTGTGTGTTGATGTGAGACCATAATCATTGTATATATGTTTTTTTAATGGATGCCATTCCCATGGAGGTTAAGAAGTTGTTCAAGAACAAAACAAGTGTTTAAATATATTTAAAAGTTAGAGTGAAAGTCTTCTAGTTCTAAGAGTTTTGTTCAAAACTTTTCTTTTCATTCTTCATTGTCGTGCAACACTACTTTGCTTTAGCCACGGGGCTTGGCTAGCTTGTGTTTATTACAACTAGAGTACACATCGTTATTTAAGGTCTACCCATAACTTTGCTTTAAATTACATTTGATTAGATGTGCAACCAAAATCAAAACAATCGAGTTCACCTAATAATAGGTACATGTCCAACTATGCCTTTAAAACATCCCAACAATACTTGCATACTTAGCCAATATTCTTAGCCAACACAATGCATTCCAAAGATCATAAAATTCGTCCAAGTAAAGAGACCACAACACGCATGTATAAGCGGAATCTGAGGTAGATGCATTAACTTTATTTATGTGAAGAATGCTATGAGACACAACAAAGAGAGTGCAACCAACTGCCTACAACTCTTTACAGACTACAATTATCCAAGGCATATCTCCCTATAAGACTTGCTAATCCAACCCCTAAAGCATCTGCAGACCTACCTCCTACAGGTCCCAACTCTTCCATTGTTCACTCAACAAGTATCCAATTCACCCTGTTGTGTCAAACCCGGACTTAACACAACCGTGGAGCTTCTCATCCACTCTTTTTATGAATGATCAAACTTTTCTTGATTACTTTGCACATGTGGGCATCCTCTTTATATATGTTGAGTGCCTTGTCTTTTGCCTTTTCTGAGGTGTTGTGCAAGCCCCTCTATCTAAAGTGGACCCAACTTGCAATATGCATGTTGTAAGGTCTTTGGCTAGATGGGCATGGAGACCCTCGCCCAAGTCCTCAAGGAGACAGAACTTGGGGTTGCTCTGGCACCCAAGTGTTGCATTAGTTGGACAAGTGGGCACCTTGGGCATGCGTATGTGCCAAGGGGCTTGCCCAAGTATGAAGTGACAAAGAGATTGGGGCGTGCCAACATGAGGAGGGCATCAAGGTTGGGGCACAACGATTGGCAAGGGCATGGGTTCGTTTGGGCAACCGGGTCTGCGAAGGGGCACGATAATTCATTTGTATGACTGAGTCCATGAAGGGGCGCGACAATTTGTTTAGACACATGGGTTCGCGAAGGGGCATGGCACCCCCAAAGGACACGACGGTTCACAATGGTGACCTTTGGATTCTCTATAAGAGAACAAGGGCGCACAACCAAGGGAGGCATATTTGGAGAACAAGGAGAGCAAGATTAGCTCTGTGATTCTGAGACAAACTTAGATGAAGAGGGGCGAGCTCCCTCAAGGATCCAAGTCGCTCCACTTGAGAGGAATTGTGCTTCCTTGAGGTGATTTTAGTGGACAGAGTTGGGGCGACCTTCTCTTTTGCTAAGTTTTGGGGAAGTCTTGTCGCGGGTCTGAGGAGGCATGCTAGGAGATAGAACCGCAGGTCTATGTGAAGCCTTGCAGTAGAGAAGAGATGGAAAGTCTGCAATTGAGGGCACGTTTGAGGTGCACCGTAGAAGGTTGCGGAGACAATTGCAATAGAGAGTCTTGGTGTGATGAATTTTTGTATGAGTGTCTTGGTGAGGTGAAGCAAGTTGTGCGACTCTACCCAGTTGTAAATCGAGTCGGTAGTGCTCATGTTGTAACTATTTCGCAATAACAAAGACTTAGTCAGGTGTTAGATACGGTTTGTGCCACCCGCACTACATCCATGATTTTCACGTTTGTTTTGCAAGTGTTCTCTTTGTTTCATGGATGTATGCTTATAAATGACTAAGTGTTAAGTTGTTAACAATTGTCTAAGTATACAAGAGTTGCACTGGAGTAGGAGTGTGACTCGTCGATAGCCTAGAACAGAGTATGGGTATGCTCTAGGTGAAGAGGCCTAGTCTGGATGAAGTATCCTTGGTGTTGTCAAGCAACCAAGTGAGAAATGTCCTGGTGTTGCACACCCTCAAGAGATGCATGATCGCAATATTTGGCTAGACATACTGTGGGGATGTGACATCCACCAACAATGGAATGTTCAAAACCTTGGGACCGCATATCCAAATCATGCACCTAAAGCGCCCCAACTCTCATAAAGAAACTGCAGATGATTCACCACTTCATCCATTGACTGGGCAAGCATCGTCTAACCTTGCAACCTGTATCACAACCTTCTACACCTACCTTAAGTGATCACGCAAGGTGCCTACTACCAACATGGGAAAAGGCCTTATAGAATGCAAGTTACATTGAGATTAATAACATTTAAAATCTAATCTAAGATTAACTAGATTTTTTAAAAACTAGTCATTATGTAGTTGAGCCAAACATAGCTTTATTATTAAATTATTTAGTGGATTATTCATAATTTGTTTTTATAGTGTATGAATTTTATTCTTCATACTAATTATATAATTACCTATATTGCAAGGTGATGTGAAATTTTGCATCTCTACATTAACAATGCACAAACTCCACCTTAAGATGACAAAAGGGACTCCTACATCACCTTATGGTGAGATCACATGTGTTGAAGTTTTCTCCTTTGAGTGTCCCTTTTGTGGCCATAGTACAAGATTATGGTCTCCCATTTGATGTTGGCTTGATGGAAGGGTTTTGTTTCCTAGCCCTTCATCTCTTTCACCTTTGGTCACTTCATTGATCATAGTAAACAACCTTTCTACTTTGTTTGGGTCTTTTTTTTACTAAATTAATCGATTCTTAGCCTCGTGCCTGAAAAACACCCAAGTTTGTTAGAAAAAAACCATTTTGAATCCACAAGTGCTCCCTAAACTTTTGGGGTGTGGTTATTTATGTGTTTACTTTGTCAATCTTTCATTAAGTTAGGATGGTTTGAGTTTACCTTGTTAACAATTTCTTTACGTAATCATGTAATTCTTCATAACATGTTGTTTACACATACTTGTAGTATACATACCCATTTTCTTGATTTTTCCTATGATTTGACTAGGAAAAAAAGAGTACGACCTTCCCATTTTGTGCATTGGTGAGTTATACCAATATAACACCTCTAAGCTTATACATTGATTATTGGCCTTGAATTTGGCCCATCACGTTACCATTAACTTTTGTTATTAGAGCTCTACTACTTCTTGTTCGCCTTCACGCACTCTTGGACTTGCTTGGGTTTTCTCCTTCCATTATTGGTGCACCTATCTAAGCTCTCATAGTTGTTGGTCCTTGCTCATTTCACTACACTTCCCCTCTTTGGTTGCTTCAAATCAAAAGGTTGTGCTTTGTGTGGTGTGGATCCTTCCCTTCCATGCCTCAATCAATAATATATCCTATGTGCACCACAAGGGAGGCTTTAGCATAGTTCACGAGGATGGAGATCACTTCCTTGTTTAGAGCACATAGGGTCATGTCATTATAAGTTACATTTAGTTAGTGTGTACCTACATTGTATAACTTGTTTTGTTTGGTTTTATATGTTCATATAGGTGGAGAGTGGGGAGCCCAAGTTTACATTTGTAGTAAGATCCAACATTACCAAGTACATGAACACTTATATTCCTCTCTTATTTGTTGGTAATTGCATATTGTAAGTAGGGGTGGCAAGCACGGGAGGGATTCTTCATGATCCTGGAGGAAATAAGACAGTTCATGATGCTTGGGGATTAGGAAAGGTATCAAATAACTTGGCAGAGGCTTATGCCTTATGGTGTGGTCTTTCCATTGTTAAAGGAAAAGGTATTAGATCCTTAATGATCTTCATAGACTTAATGTCAGTCATCAAAGAAATGTTAGATCAATCTAATTTAGTTGGGAATAAGCTTAAAAATCTCATCTCCAGAATTACACGAGACCTCTATGTTGGGTTGTCATATTCTTTGCAGTGAAAGGACAGTCATCTGAGTGACTAGTTAGGATGGATCGACTAGGTGATGAATTGACCAACAATTCAAGTCGAGTCGATGGTTAAGTCAAAGGTCGAAGTGATCGACCAAAAAGTTGAAGGTCAAAGTGGTGTACCAGGAAGATTGAAAGGTCAACTACCGAGAGGTCGAGTGGTAACCAACTGAAGACTAATTGGAGATCAACTAGGTAGCCAACTGGTAATCCACTGGTAGTTGATTATAGCATAATCGCGAGACTGACAAGATTGTAGCCAATCATCTGCGTGGATCTGCAACCTTTTTTGGGGGTAGTCATTTTGGATTTTGCATGTTGTAAATCCTATAAATAAGGCGTGTTGTAATTTGTAGTGAGATTGATGTTCATGTTGATGTTGTTATTAGCAACTTGGTTATGTAGATGCAAGTTGAATTGGCTACAAAGTTGTTCTTGTGTAAAGCAAGAGAGTAGGATGACGATTGTGTCTTAGGTGTAGACCAAGGTTAGTCATGTAACTCTTTATTCAATGAATGAATGAGACAACAAGGGAGATAGATGTTCAAGGAATGTTGGTTTTTCCAGTCGAGGATTTTCAAGGTAAAATCTATGCGTATTGAGTGTATTTGTCATTTATTTTATGCTTGAATATGTCTTCTCTTTCCTGGTTGGTTTAGTGTGAGGATTATTTTTCTCTATAAGTGGTATCAAAGCAAGGTTAAGCAAATCTTAGATCTAAACTAAACCTAGGTCTATTGGGAGTCGTAAGTCAACAATATTTGAAGTTGTGATTGAAAGAATGGCAAGCAATTCAAGGATAGAGATCGAAAAATTCAATGGCCAAAATTTTGATCTTTCAAAGCTTAAGATGGAAGATCTCCTTGTAGATCGAGAACAGTGGGCAATTGTGAGTCCCAAAACAATTCCTATGGGTATGTTGAGGGAAGAATGGGAGAAACTCAAGAGAAGGGCAAGGAGTACAATTTGACTTTTTCTTGCAGATTCAATATTGTTGAATGTCTTAGGTGAATACTTTGCAAAGAAATAGTGGGACAAGTTGGGAAACTTGTACCAATTGAAATCCCTGGTAAACAAGTTGTTCCTTTAGAAGAAATTTTATCTTCTGAGGATAAATGATAGGAGCTTAGTAACAGAGCACCTTAATGCATTCGATATTGCAATAAGTCAATTATTGTCTATGGATATTAAAGAACCCGAGGAGGAGAAATGTATTAGCCTATTGTGTTATTTTCTAAACTCTTGGGATAGCTTAGTCATGGATATAAGGAGTAATTCAACCACATTAACGTTTGAAGACGTGATTGCATCTCTATTGTTAGAAGAAATGAGACAAAAGAACATGGAAGGATCAACCAAGGATGCCTTGATGGTGAGAGGTCGACCAATTGATAGAGATAAAGAAAAATTCTCCTGTATAAATTCTAAGTCGAAGGGTAGATCTAAATCCCTAGTTCAGTCAATGAGAATATGTTGGAAATGCAGTAAATCTAGGCATTACAAGAAAGACTATAAGTCGAAAGTGAAGGAGATCAATCCAGGATTCAATGAGAATCAATTGACTAAGAGAAAGACTACTCTGATAAAGGAGGCAATGTGTATCTGGCATCAACCAATACACAACCAGATCATGATGTTTGGTTGATCAAATCAGTTGCATTCTTTCATATGACACCTCACAAAGAATGGTTCTGCAAATATAAGAGATATGAAGGGGAGATATATTCTTAGGGGATGACTCGACAACCAAAATTGTTGGGTGAGGAAGAGTTTGTCTGATACTGCAGGATGGGAGGAGTAGAACCCTTCTAGGTATGCTACATATTACAGGTTTGGAAAGAAATATAATATCTATCAGCAAAACGAGCGATGTAGGTGTGCACACTTTATTTCATAAGGATACATGCAAAATGGTCAGGGGTGCAATGATCTTAATGAAAGGAGTCTAGATTGGAACCCTATACAAGCTATTAGGGAATGTTGACTTGACTGGATGCAACAACATTGTTATTTTGAGGTCGACTCGACTTCGACTTAACTCAACTCAACTCAAGTTGATCTGATACAAACCGGCTCAATTGTTCTTCGTCAAGTCGATATGACCATGTTAGGACACCGGAGGATGGACACATTGATGAAAAAGGACTTCGAGCTATGCACAACAAAGGTATGGTCGAAGGTTTTTTTTATTGTAATTTGGAAGTCAATTTGTGTGAACATTGCATATGTGGGAAACAAAATTGGGTTAGATTCCCATCTAGAGCAACAAGGGAAAAAGGGATTTTTGAATTGATACATAGTGATGTGGTTGGGCCTGTACCGATCCCTTCACTGGGAGGATCCTTCATAGATAATTTTTCCAAGAAGACATGGCTATACTTCCCGAGGAAGAAATTAGAGGTTTTTGAGAAATTCATAGAGTTTAAATCTCTTGTGGAGAACCAAACAAATAAGAAGATTAAGGTATTGAGAACTGGCAATGGAGGTGAATTTTGTGGAAAGGATTTTGAGCAATTATATGAGTAGTGTGGAATAGCACTCCAAAATACCACACCATATACCCCACAACAAAATGGAGTTGCTAAAAGAATGAGCGGGTTGTTGATGGATAAGGCAAGGAGCATGCTCAATGGTGTTGGGCTTGCACAAGAATTCTAGGTAGAGGCATTTCACACAGCAAAATATTTTGTAAATAGGTTTCCTTCATCAATGCTAGTCGACTCGACTCCACATGAGGTATGGTTTGGTAAGAATCCCTCACTTTCACATCTTAGAGTCTTTGGTTGTGATGCATTTGTGCATGTTCCCAATGAAAAGAGGAACAAGTTGGGAAATAAGGCAATCAAGTGTATTTTCATTAGCTACAAGGATGGAACGAAAGGATATCAGATATGGGATCCGTCATTGAGGAAAACAATGTATGGACGAGATGTGATCTTAAGGGAAGTCGAAGCAACTTCCTAGTCTGAAGAGGTTCAAACAGAGAAAGAACCAGAGAAGCTGGTGTTTGAGATGAGGAACAAAGAACATGATTCATATGAGTTGATTGAATCAAATGAAGAGGTGGAACAACCAAATCCATCTAAGGAGTTATGATGAGTATGGAAACCAACTGAAAGATATAGTCCATTGGATTTATGTTCTACATTTATGTTATCTGCCACTAATGAGGAGCCCAATTCATTCAGGGAGGAAATCAACTTGAGAAAGGGTAAACTCTGGAAGGATTCCATGGTTGAAGAAATGGAATCTTTGAAAAGGAATGAGACGTGGGATTTGGTAGAGCTACCTAATGGAAGGAAACTTGTAGGTTGCAAGAGGGTGTTGAAGAAAAATTTGAATGCATTAGGTCAAGTCAAGAAGTTCAAAGCTCGACTGGTAGCGAAAGGGTATTCCTAAGTCGAGGGAGTCAACTTTGGTGAGATTTTATCTCCTGTTGCAAAATTAACTTTCATTAGAGTACTAATGTCTCTAGCTACAACCTTTGATCTTGAAATATAGCAAATGGATGTGAATACGATGTTTCAACATAGGGACCTGGAAGAAGAATACATGAAACAACCTGGAGGATTTGCAGTAAAGGGCAAGAAAAAGTTGGTGTGAAAGTTGAAGAGATCCCTTTATGGTCTAAAGTAATCGCCAAGGATGTGGTATGTTAAGCCATAAATAGTGGCTCATTACCCTTTAATTGGGGCATATTACATTAGTAATGTTATTTTATTTTTGTCGTCTTTAGTCCATTAGTTGTAATTATACCTCCTAGTCTCCTATATATACCAAGGAGACATTTTTATTTGGAATCATCTTGTAATTGAACATTTATGTGGGCATAAGGAGGTTTCCCCCTCGAAGAGGCTTAGTATCTGAATTTCTCTCTTTTTCAAGGTGTTGATTACTTATTCTGAGGTTTTTCTATGCTGTATTGATATTTGGTTCATAACATATGGTATCAGAGCCCAAGGTCTTGGAATTTTGTTGCTACATCTGAGACACCTTGGAATTTTCTCTATAAAGTTTTTTCTACAACGATTCAGAATGAACGACTTGGAGGATATTTAGTAGACGGATCAAGGTATGTTGGGTTAAAATTTCAGCTCCTGAGGCCTTATACTTTCGGAGATACAACCTTTCTAAGATAGGGTTCTGGAATCATCCTGAATTGAGTCATTGCAGAATTTTTGCTATAAATTTTTTTCTATAACATTTCAGACCCTTAACTCTAGAGGATATTCAGATAAATTAGCAAGGTATCTGTGGTAACAATTTCAGCTTCTGGGTCATCTTACATTTGTAGATACACCCTATGGAAGATAGGGTGTCTGACTAGTCTCAAGAAGGTGTTCCGGGTAAAACAATCATAACTTCTTCCCAGAGTATCCAAATTGAGTGAGACTGGTTGCATTGGATAGTGGACAGATAGTAGTATCATTGGTAAGAGTTTCAAAATTTTATATCAATTTTTTTGTGCGGGGCATGCTATACAAGTGAGATCTTCTGGAAAAGAAAAAAATTAGCAAATTGTGGGGAAGTTATCATAAATTCCACTTGGCACACCCAATTTTGATCACACCAGTGGCATTGTAGAGAAGAAATATCAGACACCTACAAAAAATAAATTCCATACTCATAAGGGCCAAAATTTTTGAGATACAATAAAAGGAAGATTGTCTAGCAGAACCACCTCAAAATCAAGGTTTAGAGTGATACTTGGCCAACATGCCACCAAAAAAGGGAACTTCTACACCAAATAATCCTCCAGACAATCCTACTTGGACTCTTGATGAAGATGAAGAAATGTGTAGGGACATAAATGATTTACAAAAGAAGACAGTAACAAAAGATGAACTACAAGAGATGGAAGCTAAGTTGGAGGCAAAGATGGATGGTTTAAAAGAGGAGATCATGGAAGGATTGAAAAATTTTGTAATAGAGAGGACCGCACACGAAAGTGAAATGTATGCCATAGGGAAATTCATGGTGAGGAACCTAGGAAGGTGAATCCAATGGAGAGCTTGGCAGGACGAGCCAACCACATTCCTAAGATAGATATGAGAAAGTTTGATGGCAGGATCTATCACATGGATACTTGAGATGGAGCAATTATTTGATCTACATAATGAGCCACTATAAAGTTACGAATTGATTCTTTATATTTAGAACTATTAATTTGTATGGTATCGATGGCTTTGTTCTACTTAAATCACTTTCGTCACTTGGACAATTTTCACTTGGAAGAAATATTAGCACACTATGAGGATACAAGGAGCAATACCTTCTTTAGCTAATTGATAAATGTCAACGAAATGGATTTGAGTTATAGAGAGCACATTGAGAACTTCAAAGGTTGAATATAAAGGTAACATATTCGATGAGCGCGATTGATGTATTCATAGAACTTTAAGAGATAACGCATTCAACATGGGTTTCACCTTTGGGAACCCAAAACAATGGAGAATGCATTTAAGGTAGAAAAAAATGTTGAGAATATCAAATATGGCTATGGCTTTACTAGAAGGACCAATCCTAACATCTATAAGAGAATAATGCTCCATCTTCTAAAACACCTCAACCTACAAGGTTGGCTTGCCCCTCAACTGGTGGAGGAAATAAAAGTAAAAGGTTTATGCTTTAATTGTGACAACAAGTACAGTAAGGGACATAAGTGTGGTGAGAAGAAATTATTCTCGTGGTGTGAGGAAGAAGAACAAGAACCATCTCAGATGAAAATGTAGAAACATTTTTGTGCGAAGAGTTGACTCCCACAATATCATATGTGCATTGTTTGGAATTAGCACTCCTCAAACCCTCAAAATCCAAAGGATATATCAAAATAAAAGGTAATAGTCCTAATTGATTGTAGAATTTTTCATAATTTCAAATTTCTATGAAGTGTAAAGATCTCAAATTGCTTTGTATATCTGGCGACAAAGTTTCAAGTAATGATTACTTGAGATAGAGGAACTATCTGATTGCTGAGGGAAAATATAATAAGATCAGAGGAAATCTCTTACTATGGGGGGAATATGTAATGACTATTCCAATGATTTACTTTCTACCCATGGTGGTGTTGATGTTGTATAGGAATCCAATGGTTACAATCATTAGGAACAATGGCTTTTAATTGCCAAGAACTTTCATGAAATTTTCATTGGAAGGAAAAGAAATTGAGTTAAGAGGAATCTAAGGAAACCCGATAAGGTGATAACTCTAATGGCATGAAGCAAATTATTGAAAAGGGGCATCAAGGTGTTGTGCACAACTATGCTCACTAGATGTTCAAACATCTAAGCCATCTATTCTCTTGGTCTCAAAGGAGGGATCATTGATAAGCATTCAAAGTATTTGAAGATGTTTAAAGGTCTTCCACCCTTTCGAAATCATGATCATGATATTCACCTAATTTATGGGAGTGTTCCTCCTAACACTAGGCCATACAGATACCATATGCCCGGAGAAGAGTGAAATTGAGCACATGGTTGAAGAAATGTTAGTGGTACGGCATTATTAGACCTAGCCAAAGTTCTTACTACTGGAAGGTGGTAATGGTATTCAAAATATAGCTCATGGCGTGTAATGTGTCAGTTATAGAGGCTCAAAGATCACTATTAAGATAGAGTTTCCATTCCATCATTGATGGTGTTAGATGAACTACATGGAGCAATCTATTTCACAAAGTTGGATCTTAGTTAGAGGTGTCATCGGTTGAATGAAGGAAGAAGATATCCCAAAACAACATCTCGAACTCATGAAAGCCATTATACACTGGTCATGCCTTTGGCCTTACAAATGCACCTTCCACATTCCAAGGGTTGATGAATTCCATTTTCCAAGCCTTCCTTGAAAAATTTGTGTTAGTACTTTTTGTGATATACTAATCTATAGCAAATTACTTGGGGGGATCGTGTGTGACATGTTGACAAGATGTTGCAACTACTAAAGGGCTCAACTATATGCCAAACCATCAAATGTTTCTTTGGAGTGAAGAATTTAAGTATTTGGGTCATATTGTATCTCATGGAAGGTGTCAAGGTAGACCCTAACAAGATTAAGACCATTAATTTGATTCGAAAACATTGAGGAATCTTAAGAGGATTTTAGTTTAATGAGGTTACTCTGGTAAAGTTTCTTGACACTATGGAGAATAACAACAGCATAATGACACCTAACTAAGAAGGGATGCATTTTCATGGACTCAGGAGGCAACTAAATCTTTTGAACAACTGAGGGTGATGTACAAAGCTTTTGTCTTGACCCTCCGGACTTCCAAAACCTTTATTGTGGAATGTGATGCCTGGAAATGGGTGGTGCTATCTAATGTAAGAAAGAAGGCCCCTGGATTTTGAAATTAGACCACTCAAGGAAGGACTTACAAACCCATTTATGAGAAGGAAATGATGGCAATACTACATGCATTGAATAAAATGGAGTCCTTACCTAATAGGTAGTACTTCAAAGGTCAAAAGCAGTCTTGATAGTCTTAAATACTTCTTGAAACAAGGTATCTTCCAGGAAGAACAACAAAAATGGGTAACAAGATACTGGGTTATGATTTTTGTCGTCTATAAAGGGAAGCAAAATGTTGTGGCAAATGCACTCTCAAGGAAGGATGAAGATGTTGAGGCCTTTCCTGCGTGATATCTCGATAAATAACCCGGATTTGATAATAGAAAGGGTGAATGGAAGAATGGCAAGTGTGGACTCTCATTCAAAGGAGTTCTTGAAGGATTCCAAGTGCGTCGGATACATTTACACATGGAAAAATGATTCCACTATGGTACAAAGATAAGCTATATTTATGTAATAACTCCCAACTCAAACAAAAGGTACTAGTGGATTACCACACCTTTCAGGTAGGAGGACACTCACGAGTTTTTAAAACCTACCATAGGGTCAGAAGGAATTTTTTGGGATGGCCTTAGCTGATGTTCAAAGGTTTGTGAGAATGTTTGGTTTTAATAAAATAAGGTGGAAACAATTAAGACCCGGGTCTTTACAACCATTAGCCATCCCAAGTCGGCGTTAGGAGGGAGGAGGGTTTTATGGATTTCATCACGGGGGTTACCAGTGCGAAGGAAAGGAAGTGTCATCATGGTGATTGTTATGATAGAAAGAATGACAAAATGCCTTTTGTACCTATCCCCTTCAAAAGCTAAAATGCAGTTGCCACCACATTCATGGAGATAGTTCAATAGCTACATAGTGTAAAGATTATTGTAAGTGTGAGACCATCTTCCTTTGGACATTTTGGACATAATTATTATTTTCTTGTTTTGGGTACTCAATTGGCTCATAGCTCATCCTATCTCATCCTCGATCTGATGGACAAGCAGAGATAGTGAACAAATGTCTAGAAAGGCTACAACCGTTGCTTTGTCTACTCTGATAAACAAACACAATGGTTTCAAATGGTTTACCCTTGGGAATGGTGGTATAACACTTCCTTCATCTTTGCCAACAAAAATGACACCATTTGTAGCACTCTATGGATACCACCCTCTCCTTCCATCACTTCTTCTCTAAAAGAAAATTCTAAGGTTCAAGCGGTGGAAGATCATCGAGCATCAACAACAAGTTCTCAAATATTAAAGGACAACTTGACCATGGCATGAAGATAAGCAAAGGATGAACAACAAGAAAATCAGCATTGTAGTGAAAGAAGTTTTTGAAGTGGGGGATGGGTGTTTTAAGACTAAAACCATAGAAATAGGTGTCCCTCTGAGCAAGACAAAGGATAATAAATTATCACCAAAGTACTATGGCCTTATAAGGTGTTGCAAAAGATTGGTACTATGGAATACAAATTGGAGTTGCATGCATCTTCACAAATTACACCTTGTTTCCATGTTTCATGCTTAAAGAAGGTTATAGGTGACAAGAGACCCTAGTTGAAACTATATTTCTAGAACTTGAAGAGGAAAGAAAAAATCATATTATTAGACCTAAAGCCATCAACACGACACAAGGGAATTTGTGGTGAGGAATAGATCCATTCATAGTATCTCATTAAATGGAAAAAAACTATCAGCTGAAGATTCCACTTAGGAAGATGAGTCTTTTATCGAGAAACATCGAGAGTTACTCAGCGTTGCGGACAACACTTGTCTCAAGGGGATAGGCATGTTAAGCCCTAAAATAGTGGCTCATCACTTATAGTGGGGCATATTACATTAGTAATGTTATTTTATTGGCATATTACATTAGTAATGTTATTTTATTTATGTCGGCTTTAGTCCATTAGTTGTAATTATACCTCCTAGTCTCCTATATATACCAGGGAGACATTTTTATTTGGAATCATCTTGTAATTGAACATTTATGTGGGCATAAGGAGGTTTCCCCCTCGAAGAGGCTTATTATTTGAATTTCTCTATTTTTCAAGGCGTTGAGTACTTATTCTGAGGTTTTTCTATGTTGTATTGATATTTAGTTCCTAACATGGTATCAAAAGTTTTACACATACATTCTTAGTTTGTGATTTGTGAGAAGTAAGGTTGATCATTATGTATATTCCAAGGAAGAAGGCGGTCATTTCATATATATAGTGTTGTATGTCAACGACATGTTGCTGGTCATAAACAACATGGATGTTATAAAGGAGGTGAAGAGGCAGTTATCCTCCAAGTTCGATATGAAGGATCTGGGTGCAGTGAGCTTCATCTTGGGAATGGAGATCAAGAAAGATTGAGTAGTTCGAAAGAGTTGGTTAAATAAGAGAAAGTGCATTGAAAGAGTCTTTAAGCATTTCAACATGTAGGATTGCAAACCGGTCAAGGCACTAATTCCCGTGGGAGAAAAACTAACTGTTGAACAGTGTCCAAAGACATAAGAAAAAATAGAGAACATGGCACATGTTCTCTATGCTAGTGTCATTGGTAGTTTGATGTATGCAATGGTCTGCACTTGACCAAATATTGCTCATGCAATGGGAGTATTGAGAAGATACATGTCAGTACCTAGAAAAGAGCATTGGACTATTGTCAAGAGAGTGTTCGGGTATTTGTGTGGCACAACATAATATGTTATATGCTACCAAGGGAAACCCGAAATTGACAGGGAACTAAATGTACATGGCTTTGTCAATGTTGACTGGGCTGGAGATTTGGATCAATAAAGGTCGACTGGTGGATATGTGTTATGGATGTTCAATGGAGTAATCAATTGGATGAGTAAGCAACATGCAGTCGTAGCCTTATCGACAACAAAAGTTGAATACATGGCAGCCACTCACACAAGCAAAGAAGTCGTATGGTTGCATCAACTGTGTTCAGGGATTGGGTTTGAGCATAAATATATGAAGATAAATTACGACAGTCAAAGCACAATATTCCTGGCAAAGAACCTATCTTACCATTGTAGGATGAATCATATTGATGTACAATACCATTTCACGAGAGACATGGTGAAAATAAAAAATGTGTTGCTGGAGAAAGTAACACTTTGGAAAACATAGCAGACTCTTTGACCAATTCTGTGAGTGTTGTGAAGTTATCTTGGTGTAGAGAGGCAATGGGAATTGTTTCCATGGGTATGTGAACAGAAGTTTAGGTTCTCCTATATCAACAAAGAAGAAAACAAGTTGGAGAATGATGGGTTGTTATATTCCTTGCAGTGAAAAAATAGTCATTCGATTGTATAGTTGAGATGGATCAATTGGGTGATGAATTGACCGACGATTCAAGTCGAGCCGATGGTTAAGTTAAAGGTCAAAGTGATCGACCAAAAAGTCGAAGATCGAAGTGGTTGACCAGGAAGGTCAAAAGGTCAATCGACAAGAGGTCGACAGGAGATTGAGTGGAAACCTACTGAATACCAATTGGAGTTCGACTAGTAACCAATTGGTAGTCAACTGTAACATAATCCTAAGATTCATTGGATTGCAACTAATCATCTGCGTGGATCTGTAAGCATTTTTTGGCGCCATGATTTAGGGTTTTGCATGTTGTAAATCCTATAAATAATGCATGTTGTAATTTGCAATGAGATTGATATTCATGTTGACGTTGCTAGTAACAACTTGGTCATGTAGATGCAAGTCAAATTGGTTGTAGGGTTGTTCTTGTGTAAAGCAAGAGGTTGGGATGATGATTGTGTGTTAGGTGTAGGCCAAGGTTAGTCATGTAACTCTTTATTATATGAATGAATGAGACAACAAGAGATTAAGACTCTCAAGGAATGTTGGTTTTCCCAGTTAAGGGTTTCCAGGGTAAAATCTATGTGTATTGAGTGTGTTTGTCATTTATTTTATGCTTGAATATGTCTTCTCTTTATAGATTGGTTTAGTGTGAGGATTATTTTTCTCTACACTCTCTTCATTTGACAAAGTCACCTTTTTTCATGTTAAAAGGGACCTAAACTCAAAAGTTGATAAGTCGAATAAATGTGTGGTAGATATCAGTCAAGAATTTTGTCAAAAAATGGGGAACTAAGATTTAGGTCAATCCCCTATATTTATCAACAAGTAGATAATCCCCATAATGAATCAATTAATGAATATAAGAATGTTATGCTTTGGGAAGGACAAAGAGAGATGCTCCATTCCCCCAATTCATTTACATTTGCAAGTAAGGGTGACAATCCAATGCCCATTAATGTCATGGGCTTGGCAATGTGGGATCATGGAATCCCATGTCTTGTGTTGAGGCATTTCACAAGCCTTGTGGCTCTGATTTTACTGGATCTCAGTGGTGGCTCTGGAGGTGATTTCAATGGTGGCTTTAGCGGGGATTATAGTGACAGCCCTGTGGCTTTTACTTAGACCTAGTACTAGTGGTCTCATTAGAGGAAACAAAGGAGGTCTTTGCACCAAGGATTTTCTATGGTGTCTTCTTGTATTTCTCCTAGTGGGGTCTATGTCTAGTGTTGGTTAGCGACATATTGAATTGATTTTGAAGGGGTGAGACTTCGTGGAATTTCAATGGGGGTGGTTCAAAGGAAATTACTCCATTCCAACGATGGGAACCTCTTACTCTTTCAAATGAAAAGAAATGGTAAGGTAAGTTTTGAATCATTGTTTTTTTTCTCTTTGATTATCCCGTAGGGGATCTTCAAGTCCAAGGTATTTAGAAGTTTTGGAGTGAAAAACAATTTCAATTTGAAAATTATAGGAGCCTTATGGATGGGTTCACCCAGGTTGGCTTGAGGTTTCTGGGGTCACCTCTTGTCTTCTTCAAAATCTAGACTACAAATCCCATACTTTGGTTCTTTCTCCTTTTCTGGATTTTCTCTCTAGTTTTTAATGTTGTTGGTTTTGAGGCGGTGGAGATAATAAAGAATTTCAGTGAGTTCTTTTTCTACATGAGGATATTACACATGTTAACATGAGTGCTTTGTTTGTAATTTCTTATTAAAAAATCCTTGATCTAGAACGAGATTGTTCCACTCATAATGCCAATGTTATGAGTATTTTGTTGCTTCAGAAGCAGAGAATCGATGCTCTAGAAATTGAATGTAATATGCTTCACAGTTTGTTTCTTTTTCAGCAAGTGGAAATCCTTCAATGACATCTAACAATAAGAGAATAGAAAATTCATTCCAAGCAGTTTTGAAGGAATAAGAATCAATCCACCAACTATGTAATCCCATGGGAATCGAAGGTCTCGGCTCCCCTCAATCCTCTGAGGGGAAAGAAGACAAAGGAAGTGTTCATCAATGTAATCCTTGGTACACATTATCATGTAATATGTGTTTTGGGTATATATGTTTGAGTGGCCACCTGTAGGCCAACATGGAACTCTTGTTTTATTCGAACTTTTAATATTTTGGATGCATGTTTTGAGCTATGTGTAGTGTTGTGGAAATCTATTGACTCTGGAAGATGTAATTTGCTACTAGCCTCGACACAACCTACTTTTGAATGAATATAAACTTTGTTTCATTTAAAAAAAAAAATCATCTTCTAAGTCCAGGTAGCTAATTTTGCTTTTATGTATTTTAGGTTTAGTTAAAGGTTTTCACCCAACTAGGTGGTTAATCGATTATATCTCTCCCCTTTCTTTGCTTGTCCATTTAAAGAAAAAGTTAATTAACCTAGTCTTAATTAAGTTAAGAAAAATATTAGTAGAATATGAGAGTTTCCATAGTTAGTCATAAATGTGTTTAGAGTTTTAGAATTGAACTGTGTTAAAGTTTTGAAAGACCCGATATTTCGAATAAATACTTCACCCATCATTAAAAAAAACTAAATAAAATTTTAGAAAGATAGAAAAAAAAAAAAACTTCATAAAAACAAAATAATAAAGGAATAATTAAATAAATAAAAGATAAATATAAAGTTAGAGAAATTAAAGTTAAATTAAAAGAATAAATAATTAAATAATTAAAAACATGGTAAAGGAAGAATCACAAGAACTTCAAAGTTAATATAGAAAACGTAAATATTAAAACCCTAATATGATAGAGAAAACTTATTGTACTATTAATATGAAGAAGTTAATTCAGAGGTAAAAGGACTCAAAGCAAAGTGTTAAATTTAAAGAAGGATCTAAAAATGAAATATTAAAATGTATATCAAATAACAAATACATAGTATTGTATTGTGTGAAAAATGAAAAAGAAAAAAAGGAAAAGTAATAAGGAATGTATTAGTATTCTTTGAGGAAGAAGATTAGAAATAAAAAAGAGGGATGGAGAGGAAAAATGAAAAGATGAAGTTAAAAGTTTTTTCACTCAAATGATGGATAATGAGTTGTCAAGAGAAATTAAGTTTATAACCATCTTCTTGATTAAAATTGTCAGGATGTTTTTCAATTTTGAGGGATTTCTCAATGACATGGAATGAGTAATGGGGCATTGATGCTAGGATTTTGGTTTGGTTAAAGAAAATTAGGTATTATAGGAATGTTTTTCGATAGCTGACTTAGTGAGGTCGATATGGAATGTATCGGCTATGTGTTCTTTGAGACGAGTTTGGACTGACCTACTAGTTTTACCTATGTAGGATTTGTCATAGAAGTAACAAATTTGTTAAACTCCTTGGGAAAGCATCGGGTCAGTTTTATTTTTGACACTTTTAAATAATTACTTTCTATTTTTGTGGGGTTTGAAAATAGTTTTAATATTTTTTTTTGCATAAAACCTCGGAAATGTGATTGGTAATCCAATTAATGAAAGGGAGAAAAATGAGGGCTTGGGTAAGGGTAGTGGAAGGGGGTGGGGTGGGCGTTTGATTTGAATGGAGGGTTAGTAAAGTGGGCTCTTTCTTTCTTTAGGAAATGGGGAGTAAATATTTAAATGGCTCTAGTTATAAGGGTTTTGAGAATGACATATTTTTGAGATGGGTGGTGGTGGGAATGAGCATGAATATATCTAATATATCTATCTATATGATTCAAAGACTCATAAAGGATAAATATCTTCCATTCATTTATGTTTTTATCACTCATCAACCTAATGGAACCCTTACCCACCAAGTTTATCACAAAAAAGACTCATATGGGTAGATACCTTTGTGCCCATTCCCACCACCCAACTCAAAAATTTGTAATTCTCAAAACCCCTGTAACTAAAGCCATTCAAATATATGATCCCCATCTCCTAAATAAAGAAAGATCCCACCTTACTAACACTTTCATTGCAAATGATTATTTTATTTCCCAAATTAACAAAGGCTTTTTCTCATCCCTCCATTTGAATCACAAAATAAAATAATAACCCTTCCACTACCCCTCCCCAGACCCTTATTTTGCTCTCTTTTATTATGGGATTACCAATCACATTTTCAATATTTTATCCAAAAAGAATATCCAACTCTTTTTAAACCCCATAAAACCCTAAAGCAATTATTTAGAAGAATTAAAGATAAAACTAACCCAACGCTTGGCCAAGGAGTTTACCAAATTCTTTGCTCCTATGTTAAATACTACATAGGCCAAAATTATAGGTCAATCCAAACCCCTCTCAAAGGACAAATAACTAACACATTCCACAACCACCTTACTAAGTCAATTATTGTATAACATTTCTATAATTCTAAGAACCTCATTTTCTTTGACTAGACCAAAATCCTAGCATCATTGTCCTATTACGCATCTCATATCATTAGGGAAGCCCTCAAAATTGAAAAACATCCCAACAATTTTAATTGAGAAGGTGCCTATAAACTTAGCCTCTCTTGGAAGCCCACTATCCATCGTTTGAGTAAAAAAACCTTTAACCTCATCCTTTCATTTGTTTTTTTCTCTCCATCCCTACTTTTATTCCTCTTCTTATTTCTAATCTTTTTCCCTTGTGAAAATAAGTACATTCCTTATTGTTTTTTATTCTCTCATTTCACCTCTTGAAATTCCACTAACTTATTATTATTAGCCTTTTATTATTATCTTCTGGGTTTTTTCTCTAAGGAAAAAATCTGTAATTTTATTTATAAAAACAAAATTACATTGTCAGATGCCTCAAGGCATTCAAAAGAATTGATCAGCAGCCAGATGGAACAATAGCTCTGCATACATGCCTTTCTTATACATATCAATGAGCAGTGTCATAAAAAAATATAGTTGTTCCTTGACTTAAAAAGGACATAAGTTACTTCAAAGAGAAAAAACTAAAAACTATCCACTATCTCTAAAAAAGAGATATATATCATTGTAGCCTCAATGCATGAGTGAATTCATTTGTATTCCCATCTAAAAGGATGGATATTGTTACGAGGAAAATCACTCTATGGCATGAGGTAAACCACAACAGACGAAATGACACGCAGAAATAAACTCTAATCCCAAGTATGCTATATAAATGAAATGCTAATAGGACAAGATCAAGAGCCTACCTCGTCTAGACGTTTGATGAAGATTGTCGTTGAGCACACAACTCAAAGCTTTATACCTGCAACTTGTCCTTAACAAACAAGATACACAAGCATATGGTGATAATATATAATGCTAGCATATAAAATAGAATAATCCATTAACATTCATGACAAATACACCTGTGGAATAATAATTCAAATATTTGCAAGATATCAATTGGACGAGAAAAGAGTATTTCTATTAAAAATGATCAACATAAGTGTATAAGTGACAAACATATGTGTCGATACACATCGGAACTGAGAAAATAAGTCCCTCCACCACTTCAATCCTCCACCAAAGGCAAGCTCATATAAAGTAGACAATGAGGTTCTCCATCAAAGAAGGAAGATCTTGGGGGTTGAACAATGTGTTCAAACATTCAAGGACAAAGGGATGCAGACTCAATGTGAAGTGAAATTTCTCCAGAGTGTCTTTGCTCTCAAAAGTTGAATTCTCTCCTCTTCCATGGTTTGAATATGGCCCAATTTATAGCCTTCAAATGGAACTGAAGGGTTGAGTCGGAACGTTTCCAGTATATGGAAGGCCAAGGATCATGGATGTCATGATGTGACATGGAAACCCGACACAATTTTTAATTTTGAGCACCAAACCCAATGTACGCGGGATGTAATGGAGCAACCTGCGTATACACATGTTGTCTAACTGGTAGGGCACATATATGTGGAAAAATATGATTTTTTTGCTTTGGAAGGTACAACAAGGGACTTCAAGTCTGTAGAGGGAAATGGAAAGGCCATCTAAGCAAGTTGCATGGGGTGAGGCAAAATTTGCTATAACAGATGCCCCCTAATTTGTGAGGTCAGAGGAGTATCTGCGATGGCCGAAATACATCATAGTTCCTAGAAGTGGAGTAATGGAGACTCAATTGTAAGTGCTAGTTGCTCATGAGAATATTACGATCCATAAGGACTTTGTACACATGGTTGCCAATTTGAATTACATTGCAGATCCATGTGGAAATATATCAAATAGTTGTTCATGGCCATGAATGGGCAATACAAAGTAGATACATGCCATAGGCTATCATAGTCACGAGCAAGGCCCAGTGAAAACCAATCTCAAAATCAATCTGAAGATATCTGTATACAATGGAGTACAATCTGATCTCCCATGATCATTGAAGTCATATAGGTACTGATCCAATGAACGATAGATACAATTTAGGAAAGTTGATATTGTAAACTGAATGTCTTCTACACTATCTGCCAAAGGTGCAAGTCTACATCATGTGAATAGAGGAATTGAAGTCAAACACAATGAGACTTTGTTTGATTATCAATCATTAATGTATACCATTAACAAACATGAGACATCTTACCGATAATGAAAGTAGGTATCAAGGCACCAAGTACATTCTTACAAGTGTGAATAAAGGTGTTGAGGTAGAACACTTGAAGAATCCATCGATCATGAGACATTGATATATTTCTAACTGTCGATGGCGGGAGAACCTGCCACTAATGATTGCAAGCCTCTAGGTACTCATAGGACTCTAGGTCTCGTTTCCAGAATAGATGAGCTAAAGTCGATGGAAGTAGACCCACTAAAAGGAGAGCATTAAGGAATCTCTCGTCAGTCAACATGAGGTATAAAGCAATAGATTGATGATTTGGAGGAACAAAGATGAAGAGGATGTTCACGAACCAATAACCCTGTGCATCTTTCACATGCACCAGATGCAAGTAGTGCACAAAAAGACCCTCTAAATAGCAGCCAATAAGGAAGATTGCCGACAAAGGCGAGGAAACCACCAATAAGGCTAATGGAATCCAAGACACTGCACAAATCCCAGTGTGTGAATAGATTTCTTGTCGTCGAACACAAGGGAAACCCCCCAGTCAGAGACCAATGAGGAGATGTCGACTGTTGGTTTCAAGGTTACCTACCCATAATGAAAGTAGGACCAAGGTGCACGGTAGGACTACAACTTCATGTGATTCCGAGACACACTGAGGGTATGGCCGACATGCAAAGTCAAGAGTTCTGAGAAATGGCTGACACATGCTTATAGACATCCTTTGAACAAGAGCATGATACATATGGATAAATCAGGGATCATAAACTTAATGATGAAACTTCGTGATGCAGGAGGCATCAACGAACTCTCCATGGGGACTGGAAGAATAACTAGTCAGAGGAGTAAACTCTAAGTAATGAGCTCAGCTTCCTAAGGTCATACTAAACCAAAACTTTAGATGACAATGGACTCAAAAGTTTGTGCTCTATTCAAAGGCGACATGACTGCTTCCAATATGAGAAAATATTATTTTCTCGCTCGTCTTTTTTTGTTTTTTCATAGGCAAATAAATGCTATGATACAAGAGAGGAAACGAGTGTTGCAGGATGGTGCTTGAATGGAGAAAGAGGGAGCATGAGGAGGTAGATGCAGTAGTGGAAAGAGATGTATCGACCTAATTATCTCTAAAAAGATGTGGACTTTAAAAATTTTGGGATCTCAAAGGAATGAGGTCTCAAGTGAGGTTACTCCAAATGCTAGTAAAATTTTTGGATCTAGAGACAGAGGCCTTCAATATCGATGGGAAACCATTGAGGATTGAAGTAGATGAAATCTATTTTATCATAGGATTGTATCGCCATGGTGAGGTAGTGAATCTCAAGGCCCGAGGGGTTGGGTGTAACGTCCCTAGCCATCAACCCCACTGTCGGGCAACACTACTATGCGGAACATTCAGACACACACACACACACACACACATAACATGCATATTAAATTAAGTTAAATGACTTAACACAGCGTAAACACATAATTACTGCTAACATACAGAATTAAATAGAATTAACAATAAATATCATTGCAACGGAATACATGATAATATTGCAAGCATCACATATATGCATTTTAATTGAAATTAAACACATAATGATACTTATCTTTGAAACTGTAGTAACTCCACCAACTACGTGCAAACCTTTCATGAACCTCCCAGCCTTAGACCACGCTGCTCATCACGCTCAGCAGTGGGTCACCCCCGAGCTGGGACTAAGCTCCACCCAAGGCAAGGGAATCCTAGACTAGGCTGAGGTTACAGGAAAAATGCACAGAGCAACCAGAAGGATTCTTTCTAGGAGCCTTCTTAT
Source organism: Picea sitchensis (assembly GCA_010110895.2). Classification (NCBI taxonomy): domain Eukaryota; kingdom Viridiplantae; phylum Streptophyta; class Pinopsida; order Pinales; family Pinaceae; genus Picea; species Picea sitchensis. Next base: position 99,359 of record SNQJ01S0034756.1, read on the forward strand.
GCCCACTACTCATGGACTCTCATTCCCCACATGCATGTTCCACCCAAGAGTATACACCTTCACAAGCACAGTCCATCGGTGCTTCACCTCCCTCTCTGGGTCTCGACAATAGGCTGGATCAAGAATTCTGAGAGCTCTGTAGCTGGTGCTGGATTCTCTCTAGGAGAAAACCACTTCCCAACAGACTCTCTCACCTGGAAAGAGCTGCTCATAGGCCTGACAACCTGCATCTTCAACCATGGGCTTGACAACCCGCTTCTTCAACTAGTTTCAGCCCAATTCCCGCAAGGTGAGGATAACAACAACACAATTCCACTCAGGAAAAATAGAAGGCAACAACCTAAGATAGTTCAAGTACGAACTCAGCTCTGCAAGGGTAGATATGTTGGGCTCACAAGATAGATAGGTGATGCGGCTCAATCCACGAGTTTGTGACACGACTCAATCAACGCAGAGGTCGAACACAAACTCAAGCAGTTTAGATGACGGATACGTCGACTTCTCAGGAAAACATTACAGTTTTCAGGTTTCAGAGCTGCGTGACCAGGAATCAATGCAGAGATCAGATGCAGAGGTAACACAGTTCAGACATCAGACACAAGAATGGAGGACGAACCCCCATCACAGCTCAATTCTTCGGTTAAATTGCATGTGCCTGGGCCGACACATGTCACCCATGAAGCTGCATGCACTCCATCAAGTGTGCGTTCCCTTTTTGCACATGTTGGAGCTGCATGCGTTGCCTCTCCGAGGACTTAGGATAAAAACATGTTTGTCACACAACTTTTGGAATAATAATAAATTATTATTCCCAAGGACTTAAGCCCCTAAGCGTAGCCCCTCTTTCCAACCTTTCGGCCCCCTTTCCCTTACCCACCTTGTGGAAGCTTAGTCCCCCATCACTCTTTCTTCGTGGTCGGCCTGCACACAACGATGTTTAATCTTTATTAATGTTCTGCATAATTACATATACAAAAAACTGGCTCTTGGCCTTTAACACTTAGGCTCTCCGGCCTATTAAACACATAAGCCCACCAGCTTATCAATACTCAGGTCACCAGCCTACAAAACATGGTTACAATTCATAAACATGATTACAATTCATGATATAACTGGGGCACTACCAGGGGATATTACAATCCCCTCTCCTTATTTTTGCACTGTCCTAGGTGCAACTCTTTACACAACATCAACAAGATTTTCAAAATCTTCAAAAAGATGCGGGTATTCTGCCCACATAGCATCCTCATGCTCCCATGTCACGTCCTTAGGACCATACTGGGTCCACTAGACCTTTACAAGCCCTATGGCTCGATTCCAGAGTTGTTTTCTTTTCCGGTCCAATATGTGCATAGGATGCACTTGCAGGACACCTTATTGCTCCACCTGAATCACATTCCAATCAATTACATGATTAGCATCAGGTATATATTTCTTAAGCAATGAAACATGAAACACATTATGTACAGTCATGGATGCAGGTAATGCAAGCATATATGCAATTGGCCCAATCCTTTCTAGGATTTCAAATGGCCCACAAAATCTGGCTGCGAACTTGGCGCAGTTTCCCAGCTTCAAGGAACTTCTATTGGCTTTCACTTTCAGGAAAACATGATCTCCCACTTTAAACTCTCAGTGGGTTCTCTTTTTATCAGCATAAATTTTCTACCTGTCTTGGTCAACCTTCAAATTCTACTTAATTTTCAACATTTTCTCTTCCATTTCCTTGAGCAACTCTGGCCCAACTACCCCCCTATCAGCTGGATTATCCTAGCTTACTGGAGTATTGCACTTTCTGCCATAAAGTGCTTCAAATGGGCTCATCTTTAATGATGCGTGATACCCATTATTGTAAGCGAATTCTACCAAGTGTAGGTAGTCTTCCCATTTCGATGGTTTATCGATCACATACATCCTCAGTATGTCTTCTATTACTCGATTCACTCACTCTGTCTGCCCATCCGACTCGAAATGATAAGCAGTGTTGAAGTTCAGATTTGTTCTGAACCCTTTGAATAACCCTTTCTAGAATTTTGAGGTGAATTTCGGGTCTCAGTCAGACACAATTGTCTTGGGAATACCATGCAATCGTGTTATTTCCCTCATAAAAATATTAGCAACGTTAGCTGCCTTGTGAGTAGTCTTTAACAGAATGAAATGGAAAACTTTCGTAAGCTTGTCCACCACCACCATGATTGAATCATGCTGCTTGTTGTTTCTGGGCAATCTCTTTCTTCATACCCGGCCAAAAATAATGGCTCTTGACCGCTGCCATAGTTTTCTGATATCCAGGGTGCCTTGCATAAGGCACATTATGCATTTAATTCAAAATCACAAGTTTCAAGTCTTGGACATTAGGTACATAAATTTTGTTCTTGTACATAAGTGTTCCATCGGTTTCTAATTTATAATTTTCCACTTTTTGTGGCATCTAACCTTGTTGTAGCTTTGCTACCAAATCCTTGTACTGCAAATTTGTATTTGCAGCCTCCAAAATTTTGCCTTTAACATCAGTTCGGTACATGCTAATGGTTGTAGCATGTAATTCATGCACTCTCCTGCTGAGTGCATTAGCCACTTTGTTTTCCTTTCCTTTGATATGCTTGATATCAAAGTCATACTCACAGAGAAACTCCAACCACCTACTCTGTCTAGCGTTCAAGTTTTGTTGATCAAACAAATACTTCAGACCGTTATGGTCTGTCCTCAGTTCAAACCTCCTTCCCATGAGGTAATGCCTCCATTTCTTTAGAGCATGTACTATGGTTGCCAACTCCAAATCATGAGTTGCATAGTTCCTTCCATGCTCTTTCAATTTTATGGATTCATAACAAATTACAAATCCATTCTGACTAAGGAATCTTCCCAGTCCCTCTTTGCATGCATATGTGCACACTACAAAGTCTTCATTTGGGTCTACAATCCTTAGGATTGGAGCACTGGTTAACAATTACTTCAATCGCTGGAAGCTTCTCTCACAAACCTTTGTCCACTGAAATTTCTTCTCCTTCCTTTGCAAGGAAGTGATAGGGTGAGCTATCCTCGAGAACCCTGTGATAAACCTTCTGTAATAACCAGCAAGACCCATAAAGGGTGTGAATTCCATCACATTCTTTGGTGATGAACTTTCTCTGATGGCCTCAATCTTCTTAGGATCTACATCTATCCCATCCTTTGAAATAATATGCCCCAAGTAATGGATCTGCTCCTGATAAAACGAGCACTTTCTCAACTTGGCATATAGTTGGTGCTCTCTTAGAACCTACAAAACCATCCTCAGATGTTTTTCATGCTCTTCCTCTGACTTGGAATACACCAGAATGTCATCCAGGAAGACTATGACAAACTTTTCTAGATAGTCCCTGAATACACCATTCATCAGGCACATAAAAACATCGGGTGCGTTCGATAGCCCAAACGGCACCACTGTGAACTCGTAATGACCATACCTTATTCTAAAGGCAGTCTTGTTGATGTCTTCATCCTTTATCCTTACATGGTGATATCCTGATCTAATATCTATCTTCGAAAATATCTTCGCATCCTTCAACTGATCGAAGAGGTCATCAATCCTCGACAGAGGATATTTGTTCTTTACAATTACTTTGTTCAATTGTCTAAAATCGATACATAATATCAATGTCCCATCCTTCTTCTTCACAAACAGGACCAGGGCACCCCAAGGTGACACACTTGGGCGTATATACCCCTTCTTCAAAAGCTCTTTAAGCTGCAATTGCAGCTCTTTCAACGCTGGCGTACTCATTCTGTAAGGAGCTTTTGACACTAGAGATGCTCCAGGCAGAAGGTTTACAAAGAAGTCAATATCTCTCTTCGGGGGTTGTCCAGGTACCTCCTGAAATACATCTTCCAACTCCTTTAGTACTGCATGATCTCCAATACTTGACACCTTATCCTTAGGTGTTTCCTCCACATGGGCTGCAAATAATTGACAACCTTTCCTGTAGCACTTCTTCAGCTGCATTGCTGAGATTTCTCTGATAGCAACAACTCTAGCAATTCCTTGGACTGTTTTCAGATTTCCTTCTTCATCCAGGCAAGTCAATGCCTTGTTACAACAGTCCAAGATGGCATGGTGCTGGTCCAACCAGTCCATCCCAATTAGACAGTCATAAGAACCTAAAGGCAGAACATTCAATTCAACCTTTGTGCTCAGTTGATTCATGTCCACTGGACAAGACTAGTTAACTAACTCAGTGAATTTTCTCTTGGTTCCTGTATCCAACTGCACTAACCAAGACTTTTCATGTTTTCTTCTCGACAATAGAAAACTTTCCACCACTCTAGGATCTATATAACTATGGCTAGCCCCCGAATTAATTAAAATAGTAAATGGTTGGTTGTTAATCATACCTTCCACTTCAATCATGTGCGACTGATATTCAACTTGCTTGTTTTCTAGGGCTGCATAGATCCTTGGCATTCTACTGCCCATGTCCTCCACTGTTTCAGCTTGCTGAACATTATGGACAACTCTCACTTTGCCATTTTTGTGGGGACAATCTCTGTACTTATGGTTTCCCTGACAACCCCAACATCGAATGGGCATCTGCCTTGGCCTTTGTCCCCCTACGTCATCCATTATTATCTCTCTAAACGATGGTTTTCCTTGAGGACTATTTCTGAAAAAGGGAGGTTTGTTTCCCTTCTGCCTCTGCTTTTTCTTGAACTTCTTTTGGTCATCCCAAGCCTTCCTAAAGGTAGGCTTTTCTCTTTGTTGTTCATATAAGCATTTCACTCTTCTTATCGTTTCTTCCATAGTTTTTGGGTCATCATATTGAATCTTGTCACCAATGGAAGGTGGCAATCCACTTACATACCTTTGAATCTTGACAGTCTCATCCTTGATGAACGAAACATACTTCATCAATTCCAAAAATCTTTGTTCGTATTCATCAATGGTCATGTTGCCCAACTTGAGTTCAAAGAACTCTTTCATATGTCTGTCATAGTATCTTTTAGTCAAGTATTTCTTCTCAAAATACCTCTTGAATTCTCTCCAAGTGATATCTTTCTCTCTAATGTGCTGCACCTGCACAAGTTGATCCCACCACTTGGATGTTTTTCCTTTTAATTGATACATTGCAATTCTTCCTTCTGCATGAGAGGAATAGTTCAGCAGTTGGAAATATTTCCTCATGCCAAGCAACCATGGCTCAACATCTTCCTCCTTCTTATGTTCTCCATCAAATGTAGGAGGCTTAATCTTGTTCATTTCTCCCTTCGGTTCATCCACTCCAGATCTCCTGTGCTTTCTGGTAGGATATGGGCTTGAACTATTGTGTGCCCTCCTTTGGGAGTGACCTTGGGAGTGATGATGGTGTCTACCAACACTCCTTGATCTTATTCCCTCAGAATTACGGTGAATCCCTGTTTTTCTCGAGTCTCTCTCCTTGTCCAACTTCTTTTCTATTCTCTCCAGATTCTTCATCAAATTCAAGTTGAATTCTCCCTGTTGTTCCTTAGATTTCATAAGCTTCTTGTTATCTGCTCGGTGAGTTTGGGCATCTTTCAACAATCTTTCAATGATTTTCATCATATGCCCTTCCTTGTCTATCTCTTCTCCATGCCCATTAGAGTTTGACCCTTCAACTCCCAAATGAACATCCATTTCTTTTGTTTCATTCTTTGAACTGGAAGCATTATGTGTCTCCATTTCTTTGCACTCAGTGGCAACTCTATTCAGTTCTGACACTCATTAAACTTCTGCAACACAATGTGTAGACAACCGAAAATTTTCAAGTCATCATTCCTTAACAAATCCCACATCATTCATAAACAAATCTGATTCAAGAAAACGTTCAGTTTTCATTTTCTGTGATTCTCGTTCAATCAATAATCCTCACATGATTTCTTCTTTTAGAGCTCTTCTCTGCTAAGTTTTCGGGCACTAACCCCTTTCTCCCAGTTCCCCAACCCACGTGACCATGGGTCATGACCAAGCACTAGATCAATAAGCACACACTTAGGCCTTCGACATTCAACTTCAGAAGATTTCCAAGCATAACACAACAGTCACTAGGAGTTCCGAGTTACCGAACTCGCGCAGTAGGGTGGATCAACGGTCCACGTCTACCCAACATCCTATGACTGAAACTTGCTGTGGAACCTCAGGCATCTGAGTTCCAGGACTTCAAAATATTTCACATCCGCACACCCCGAACCATTAATCTCCGAACACTTCCATGACACTTTGTTGACGTCATTACATCACATTACTTATGCTTTTCCAAATTGCGGGACATGCAACGGTGGTTTGGAGTAACCCGCCTTTCATCCTGCAATTCTTCTGACGCTGACACGTAACCCCTCAGTGAAACCACGGTTTGGATTGCGGGACCACCTTGGATAATTATCTTTCGTGCAACTTGGGTCCCTGCAATGTCTCCTAGCCGTTGATCTTGATGTATCATGATCAACGCCACTGTGGGTCCTCCGACCCTTAACTTCGTTACGTAACCTCGAGTCCCACTCACCATGCTCAGACAGGATGCCACATGGCAGAATACTAGTGACTGATACGTGGCCCATTTA
>SNQJ01S0034756.1:116149-129032 GCA_010110895.2 Picea sitchensis
TGTGTGCAAAAAGGGAACGCATACTTAATGGAGTGCATGTAGCTTCATGGGCGACATGTGTCAGCCCAGGCACATGCAATTTAAACCAAGAATTGAGCCATGATGGGGGTTCATCCTCCATTCTTGAATCCATTGTCTGAACCATGTTACCTCTACGTCTAATCTCTATGTTGATTCCTGGTCACACAACTCTGAAACCAGAAAACCATAATGTTTTCCTGAGAAGCCGATGTATCCATCATTTGAATCGCTTGAGTCTATGTTCGACCTTTGCGTTGATTGAGTCATGTCACAAACCTGTGGATTGAGCCATGTCACATGTGTATCCTGTGAGCCCAGCCTATCCGCCCTTGCAGAGCTGAGTCCATACCCGAACTGTCTTGGGTCGCTGCCTTCTATTTTTCCTGAGTGGAATTGGGTTGAAATTGGTTGAAGAAGCGGGTTGTCAGGCCCGTGGTTGAAGAGGCAGGTTTTTAGACCTGTGCGTAGCTCTTTCCAGGTGAGAGAGTCTGTTGGGAAGTGATTTTCTCCTAGAGAGAGTCCAACACCAGCTACGAAGCTATGAGAATTCCTGATCCAACCTATTGTCGATACCCAGAGAGGGAGGTGAAGCACTGATGGACTATGCTTGTGAAGGTGTATACTCTCGAGTGGAACGGGCATGTGGGGAATGAGAGTCCGTGAGTAGTGGGCGTAAGAAGGCTCCTGGCAAGAATCCTTCTGGTTGCTATGTGCAGTTTTCCTATAACCTCAACCTAGTCTAGGATTCCCTTGCCTTGGGTGGAGCTTAGTCCCAGCTCAAGGGTGGCCCACTGCTGAGCGTGATGAGCAACATGGTCTAAGGCTAGGAGGTTTGTCGAAGGTTTACATGTAGTTGGTGGAGTTACTACAGTTTCAAAGATAAGTATCATTATGTGTTTAATTTCAATTAAAATGCATATATGTGATGCTTGCAATATTATCATGTATTCCGTTGCATTGATATTTATTGTTAATTCTATTTAATTATGTATGTTAGCAGTAATTATGTGTTTACGTTGTGTTAAGTCATTTAACTTCATTTAATATGCATATTATATATGTGTGTGTGAGTGAGAGAGAGAGAATGTTCCGCGTAGTAGCGTTGCCCAACAGTGGGGTTGATGGTCGGGGATGTTACAATATGGTATCAGAGTCCATGGTTTCAGAGCCTGGATGGGCCAGATAAGTGGTCTTTGGACCCAAGGTTTCGAGTGGAAATGGTATTCGGTGGAACCAATTTCAAACCTTAGAATGTTTCTGAGTGCCAAGGGGTTACTAGCCAGTGTTACGAAGCTCGAGAGGAGTAGCGGTAAAATAAAACCACAGCCGACGTGGTATTTGACCCCAGAGAGAGAGCGCTCAACACTTGGGGTGTTGGAGCCATAGGATTTGTTTGGGAAAAAGGAGAGTCCTTTACCACCATTAGATCCGGAGAAGGTGCAAGAAGGTTATCCTGGAAGACTTTCGGAGTTCGGCAATCGAGAGAAGTGGAATGCACTAAGGCACAAACATCCGACAGAAATCTACACCATAGATCGTAGGAAAAGAGTCTATACCGTTAGATCCATGTCTAGGAAGGAAAAGGAAAATCACTTCGGAGGATTTCAAGTGTGGAGTGTGACAAACTCCCTAAGTCCCGAAGTCCCGAAGTAGATCACAATCGTCCGTTGCGAAGGACACGCGTCAAGAGATCATGTACTTCGGGTGGAAGTACTTCGAGAGGAGGCAAGTGATGTGAGTTTGAAACTCCCAAAGCCCGAAGTGTCGAAGTCGCTCATAGTCGTTGATCATAAAGGAGGACATGTGTCAGTAGATTGTGAACTCTGGGAAAAAGCGAGCGTAGAGGAGTTGAAACTCCCGAAGCCCGAAGAGCCGAAGTGGTGAGTCATGATGACATCACCTGGAGGTGACGTGGACACATAGGATGTGTGCCACATGTCATTGGGTTTAGAACCCGTGGAAGATTGAGATGGCATTTGGAATGTGATGAGTGTCACCCATCTAAATGGGCCACGTATCAGTCACTAGTATTCTGCCATGTGGCATCCTGTCTGAGCATGGTGAGTGGGACTCGAGGTTACGTAACGAAGTTAAGGGTCGGAGGACCCACAGTGGCGTTGATCATGATACATCAAGATCAACGGCCAAGAGACATTGCGGGGACCCAAGTTGCACGGAAGATAATTATCCAAGGTAGTCCTGCAATCCAAACCGCGGTTTCACTGAGGGGTTACGTGTCAGTGTCAGAAGAATTGTAGGATGAAAGGCGGGTTACTCCAAACCACCGTTGCATGTCCCGCAATTTGGAAAAGCATAAGTAATGTGATGTAATGACGTCAACAAAGTGTCATGGAAGAGTTCGGAGATTAATGGTTCAGGGTGTGCGGATGTGAAATATTCCGAAGTCCCGGAACTCAAACGCCTGAGGTTCCACAACAAGTTTCAGTCGTAGGATGTTGGGTAGATGTGGATCGTTGATCCACCCTACTGCACGAGTTCGGTAACTCAGAACTCCGAGTGACTGTTGTGTTATGCTTGGAAATCTTCTGAAGTCGAAGGTCGAAGGCCTGAGTGCGTGCTTATTGATCTAGCGCTTGGTCATGACCCATGGTCACGTGGGTTGGGGAACTGAGAGAAAGGGGTTAGTACCCGAAAACTTAGCAGAGAAGAGCTCTGAAAGAATAAATCATGCAAGGATTCTTGATTGAACGAGAATCACAGAAAATGAAAACTGAACGTTTTCTTGAATCAGATTTGTTTATGAATGATGTGGAATTTGTTAAGGAATGATGACCTGAAAATTTTCGGTTGTCTACACATTGTGTTGCAGAAGTTTAACGAGTGTCAGAACCGAATAGAGTTGCCACTAAGTGCAAAGAAATGGAGACACATAATGCTTCCAGTTCAGAGAATGAAGCAAAAGGAATGGATGTTCATTTGGGAGTTGAAGGGTCAAACTCTAATGGGCATGAAGAAGAGATAGACAAGGAAGGGCATATGATGAAAATCATTGAAAGATTGTTGAAAAATGCACAAACTCACCGAGCAGATAACAAGAAGCTTATGAAATCTAAGGAATAACAGGGAGAATTCAACTTGAAGTTGATGAAGAGTCTGGAGAGAATAGAAAAGAAGTTGGACAAGGAGAGAGACTTGAGAAAAACAGGGATTCACCATAATTCTGAGGGAATAAGATCAAGGAGTGTTGGTAGACACCATCATCACTCCCAAGGTCACTCCCAAAGGAGGGCACACAATAGTTCAAGCCCATATCCTACCAAAAAGCACAGGAGATCTGGAGTGGATGAACCGAAGGGAGAAATGAACAAGATTAAGCCTCCTACGTTTGATGGAGAACATAAGGAGGAGGAAGATGTTGAGCCATGGTTGCTTGGCATGAGGAAATTTTTCCAATTGCTGAACTATTCCTCTCATGCAGAAGGAAGAATTGCAATGTATCAATTGAAAGGAAAAACATCCATGTGGTGGGATCAACTTATGCAGGTGCAACACATTAGAGAGAAAGATATCACTTGGAGAGAATTCAAGAGGTATTTCAAGAAGAAATACTTGACTAAAAGATACTATGACAGAAATATGAAAGAGTTCTTTGAACTCAAGTTGGGTAACATGACCATTGATGAATACGAACGAAGATTTTTGGAATTGATGAAGTATGTTTCGTTCATCAAGGATGAAACTGTCAAGATTCAAAGGTATGTAAGTGGTTTCCACCTTCCATTGGTGACAAGATTCAGTATGATGACCCAAAAACTATGGAAGAAATGATAAGAAGAGTAAAATGCTTATATGAACAGCAAAGAGAAAAGCCTACCTTTAGGAAGGCTTGGGATGACCAGAAGAAGTTCAAGAAAGAGCAGAGGCAGAAGGGAAACAAACCTCCCTTTTTCAGAAACAGTCCTCAAGGACAGCCATCGTTTAGAGAGACGATAATGGATGACGTAGGGGGACAAAGGCCAAGGAAGATGCCCATTCTATGTTGGGGTTGTCAGGGAAACCATAAGTATAGAGATTGTCCCCACAAAAATGGCAAAGTGAGAGTTGTCCATAATGTTCAGCAAGCTGAAATAGTGGAGGACATGGGCAGTAGAATGCCAAGGATCTATGCAGCCCTAGACAACAAGCAAGTTGAATATCAGTCGCACATGATTGAAGTGGAAGGTGTGATTAACAACCAACCATTTACTATTTTAATTAATTCAGGGGCTATCCATAGTTATATAGATCCTAGAGTGGTGGAAAGTTTTCAATTGTCGAGAAGAAAACATGAAAAGTCTTGGTTAGTGCAGTTGGCTACAGAAACCAAGAGAAAATTCACTAAGTTAGTTAACTAGTCTTGTCCAGTGGACATGAATCAACTGAGCACAAAGGTTGAATTGAATGTTCTGCCTTTAGGTTCTTATGACTGTCTAATTGGCATGGACTGGTTGGACCAGCACCATGCCATCTTGGATTGTCATAACAAGGCATTGACTTGCCTGGATAAGGAAGAAAATTTGAAAACAGTCCAAGGAATTGCCAGAGTTATTGCTATCAGAGAAATCTCAGCAATGCAGCTGAAGAAGTGCTACAGGAAAGGCTGTCAATTATTTGCAGCCCATGTGGAGGAAACACCTAAGGATAAGGTGTCAAGTATTGGATATCATGCAGTACTAAAGGAGTTTGAAGATGTATTTCAGTAGGTACTTGGACAACCCCCGAAGAGAGATATTGACTTCTCTGTAAACCTTATGCCTGGAGCATCTCTAGTGTCAAAAGCTCCTTACAGAATGAGTACGCCAGCATTGAAAGAGCTGCAATTGCAGCTTAAAGAGCTTCTGAAGAAGGGGTATATACGCCCAAGTGTGTCACCCTGGGGTGCCCCGGTCCTGTTTGTGAAGAAGAAGGATGGGACGTTGAGATTATGTATCAATTTTAGACAATTGAACAAAGTAATTGTAAAGAACAAATATCCTCTGTCGAGGATTGATGACCTCTTCGATCAGTTGAAGGATGCGAGAAGATAGATCTTAGATCAGGATATCACCAAGTAAGGATAAAGGATGAAGACATCAACAAGACTGCCTTTAGAATAAGGTATGGTCATTACGAGTTCACAGTGGTGTCGTTTGGGCTATCGAACGCACTCGATGTTTTTATGTGCCTGATGAATGGTGTATTCAGGGACTATCTAGAAAAAAATTTCATAGTCTTCCTGGATGACATTATGGTGTATTCCAAGTCAGAGGAAGAGCATGAAAAACATCTGAGGATGGTTTTGCAAGTTCTAAGAGAGCACCAACTATATGCCAAGTTGAGCAAGTGCTCATTTTATCAGGAGCAGATCCATTACTTAGGGCATATTATTTCGAAGGATGGGATAGATGTAGATCCTAAGAAGATTGAGGCCATCAGAGAAAGGTCAGCACCAAAGAACGTGATGGAAGTCATATCCTTTATGGGTCTTGCTAGTTATTACAGAAGGTTTATCGCAGGGTTCTCAAGGATAGCTCACCCTATCACTTCCTTGCAAAGGAAGGAGAAGACAAAGGTTTGTGAGAGAAGCTTCCAGCGATTGAAGTAACTGTTAACCAGTGCTCCAATCCTAAGGATTGTAGACCCAAATGAAGACTTTGTAGTGTGCAAAGATGCACGCAAAGAGGGACTGGGAGGAGTCCTTAGTCAAAATGGATTCGTAATTTGTTATGAATCCATAAAATTGAAAGAGCACGGAAGGAACTATGCAACTCATGATTTGGAGTTGGAAACCATAGTACACGCTCTAAAGAAATGGAGGAATTACCTCATGGGAAGGAGGTTTGAACTGAGGACAGACCATAACGGTCTGAAGTATTTGTTTGATCAACAAAACTTGAACGCTAGACAGAGTAGGTGGTTGGAGTTTCTCTGTGAGTATGACTTTGATATCAAGCATATCAAAGGAAAGGAAAACAAAGTGGCTAATGCACTCAGCAGGAGAGTGCATGAATTACATGCTACAGCCATTAGCATGTACCAAACTGATGTTAAAGGCAGAATTTCGGAGGCTGCAAATACAAATTTGCAGTACAAGGATTTGGTAGCAAAGCTACAGCAAGGTGAGATGCCACAAAAAGTGGAAAATTATAAATTGGAAACCGATGGAACACTTATGTACAAGAACAAAATTTATGTACCTAATGTCCAGGACTTGAAACTTGTGATTTTGAATTAAATGCATAATGTGCCTTATGCAGGGCACCCTGGATATAAGACAACTGTGGCAGCGGTCAAGAGCCATTATTTTTGGCCAGGTATGAAGAAAGAGATTGCAAAATACATCACCAAATGTATGGAGTGTCAGAAGGTTAACGCTGAGCACAGGCACCCAACAGGGTTGTTGCAACCTTTACCCATTCTTGAGTGGAAGTGGGAAGTTGTGACAATAGAATTCATCACAGGATTGCCCAGAAACAACAAGCAGCATGATTCAATCATGGTGGTGGTGGAAAAGCTTACGAAAGTTTCCCATTTCATTTCGTTAAAGACTACTCACAAGGCAGCTAACGTTGCTGATATTTTTATGAGGGAAATAACACGATTGCACGGTATTCCCAAGACAATTGTGTCTGACCAAGACCCGGAATTCACCTCAAAATTCTGGAAAGGGTTATTCAAAGGGTTCAGAACAAATTTGAACTTCAACACTGCTTATCATTCCGAGTCGGATGGGCAGACAGAGCGAATGAATCGAGTAATAGAACACATACTGAGGATGTATGTGAACGATAAACCATCGAAATGGGAAGACTACCTACACTTGGTAGAATTCGCTTACAATAATGGGTATCAAGCATCATTAAAGATGAGCCCATTTGAAGCACTTTATGGCAGAAAGTGCAATACTCCAGTAAGCTAGGATAATTCCGCTAATAGGACGGTAGTTGGGCCAGAGTTGCTTAAGGAAATGGAAGAGAAAATGTTGAAAATTAAGTAGAATTTGAAGGCTACCCAAGACAGGCAGAAAATTTATGCTGATAAAAACAAAACCCACTGAGAGTTTAAAGTGGGAGATCATGTTTTCCTGAAAGTGAAAGCCAATAGAAGTTCCTTGAAGCTGGGAAACTGCGCCAAGTTGGCAGCCAGATTTTGTGGGCCATTTGAAATCCTAGAAAGGATTGGGCCAATTGCATATATGCTTGCATTACCTGCATCCATGACTGTACATAATGTGTTTCATGTTTCATTGCTTAAGACATATATACCTAATGCTAATCATGTAATTGATTGGAATGTGATTAAGGTGGAGCAATAAGGTGTCCTGCAAGTGCATCCTATGCGCATATTGGACCAGAAAAGAAAACAGCTCTGGAATCGAGCCATAGGGCTTGTAAAGGTCCAGTGGACCTAGTATGGTCCTAACGACGCGACATGGGAGCATGAGGATGCTATGTGGGCAGAATACCCGCATCTTTTTGAAGATTTTGAAAATCTTGTTGATGTTGTGTAAAGAGTTGCGCCGAGGACAGTGCAAAAATAAGGGGAGGGGATTGTAATATCCCCTGGTAGTGCCCCAGTTATATTATGAATTGTAATCATGTTTATGAATTGTAACCATGTTTTGTAGGCTGGTGACCCGAGTATTGATAAGCTAGTGGGCTTATGTGTTTAATAGGCCGGAGAGCCTAAGTGTTAAAGGCCAAGAGCCTGTTTTTTGTATATGTAATTATGCAGAACATTAATAAAGAATAAACATCACTGTGTGCAGGCCGACCACGAAGAAAGAGTGATGGGGGACTAAGCTTCCACAAGGTGGGTAAGGAAAAGGGGGTTGAAAGGTTGGAAAGAGGGGCTAAGCTTAGGGGCTTAAGTCCTTGGGAATAATAATTTATTATTATTCCAAAAGTTGTGTGACAAACATGTTTTTATCCTAAGTCCTCGGAGAGGCAACGCATGCAACTCCAACATGTGCAAAAAGGGAACGCATACTTGATGGAGTGCATGCAGCTTCATGGGCGACATGTGTCGGCCTAGGCACATGCAATTTAACCCAAGAATTGAGCTGTGATGGGGGTTCGTCCTCCATTCTTGTGTCCGATGTTTGAACCGTGTTACCTCTGCATCTGATCTCTGCATTGATTCCTGGTCACGCAGCTCTGAAACCAGAAAACCGTAATGTTTTCCTGAGAAGTCGACGTATCCGTCATCTAAACTGCTTGAGTTTGTGTTCGACCTCTGCGTTGATTGAGTCGTGTCACAAACCCGTGGATTGAGCCATGTCACCTAACTATCCTGTGAGCCTGACCTATCTTCCCTTACAGAGCTGAGTCCGTACTCGAACTATCTTAGGTTGTTGCCTTCTGTTTTTCCTGAGTGGAATTGTGTTGTTGTTATCCTCACCTTGCGGGAATTGGGCTGAAACTAGTTGAAGAAGCGGGTTGTCAAGCCCATGGTTGAAGATGCAGGTTGTCAGGCCTGTGAGCAGCTCTTTCCAGGTGAGAGAGTCTGTTGGGAAGTGGTTTTCTCCCAGAGAGAATCCAGCACCAGCTACAGAGCTCTCAGAATTCTTGATCTGGCCTATTGCCGAGACCCAGAGAGGGAGGTGAAGCACCGGTGGACTGTGCTTGTGAAGGTGTATACTCTTGGGTGGAAGATGCATGTGGGGAATGAGAGTCCGTGAGTAGTGGGCGTAAGAAGGCTCCTAGAAAGAATCCTTCTGGTTGCTCTGTGGATTTTTCCTGTAACCTCAACCTAGTCTAGGATTCCCTTGCCTTGGGTGGAGCTTAGTCCCATTTCGGGGGTGACCCACTGCTGAGCGTGATGAGCAGCGTGGTCTAAGGCTGGGAGGTTCATGAAAGGTTTGCACGTAGTTGGTGGAGTTACTACAGTTTCAAAGATAAGTATCATTATGTGTTTAATTTCAATTAAAATGCATATCTGTGATGCTTGCAATATTATCATGTATTCCGTTGTAATGATATTTATTGTTAATTCTATTTAATTTTGTATGTTAGCAGTAATTATGTGTTTACGCTGTGTTAAGTCATTTAACTTAATTTAATATGCATGTTATGTGTGTGTGTGTGTGTGTTCCGCATAGTAGTGTTGCCCGACAGTGGGGTTGATGGCCGGGGACGTTACACCCAACCCCTTGGGCCTTGAGATTCACTACCTCGCCATGGCGAGACAATCCTATGATAAAATAGATTTCATCTACTTCAATCCTCAATGGTTTCCCGTCGAGATTGAAGGCCTATGTCTCTAGATCCAAAAATTTTACTAGCATTTGGAGTAACCTCACTTGAGACCTCATTCCTTTGAGACCCCAAAATTTTTAAAGTCCACATCTTTTTAGAGATAATTGGGTCGATACATCTCTTTCCACTACTGCATCTACCTCCTCATGCTCCTTCTTTCTCCATTCAAGCACCATCCCGCAACACTTGTTTCCTCTCTTGTATCATAGCATTTATTTGACTATGAAAAAACAAAAAAAGACAGGCGAGAAAATAATATTTTCTCATATTGGCAGCAGTCGTGTCGCCTTTGAATAGAGCGCAAACTTTTGAGTCCATTGTCATCTAAATTTTTGGTTTAGTATGACCTTAGGAAGCTGAGCTCATTACTTAGAGTTTACTCCTTTGACTAGTTATTCTTCGAGTCCCCATGGAGAGTTCGTTGATGCCTCCTGCATCACGAAGTTTCATCATTAAGTTTATGATGCCTGAGTTATCCATATGTCTCATTCTCTTGTTCAAAGGATGTCTATAAGCATGTGTCGGCCATTTCTCAGAACTCTTGACTTTGCATGTTGGCCATACCCTCGGTGTGTCTCGGAATCACATGAAGTTGTAGTCCTACCGTGCACCTTGGTCCTACTTTCATTATGGGTAGGTAACCTTGAAACCAACAGTCGACATCTCCTCATTGGTCTCTGATTGGGGCGTTTCCCTTGTGTTCGACGACAAGAAATCTATTCACACACTGGGATTTGTGCAGTGTCTTGGATTCCATTAGCCTTATGGTGGTTTCCTCGCCTTTGTCGGCAATCTTCCTTATTGGCTGCTATTCAGAGGGTCTTTTTTGTGCACTACTTGCATCCGGTGCATGTGAAAGACGCACAGGGTTGTTGGTTCGTGAACATCCTCTTCATTTGAGTTCCTCCAAATCATCAATCTATTGCTTTATACCTCATGTTGACTGATGACAGATTCCTTAATGCTCTCCTTTTAGCGGGTCTACTTCCATCGACTTTAGCTCATCTATTCTGGAAATGAGACCTAGAGGCTTGCAATCATTAGTGGCAGGTTCTCCCGCCATCGACAGTTAGAAATATATCAATGTCTCATGATCGATGGATTCTTCAAGTGTTCGACCTCAACACCTTTATTCACACTTGTAAGAATGTACTTGGTGTCTTGATACCTACTTTCATTATCGGTAGGTTGTCGCGTGTTTGTTAATGGTATACATTAATGATCGATAATCAAACAAAGTCTCATTGTGTTTGACTTCAATTCCTCTATTCACATGATGTAGACTTGCACCTTTGGCAGATAGTGTAGAAGACATTCAGTTTACAATATCAACTTTCCTGAATTGTTTCTATCGTTCATTGGATCAGTACCTATATGACTTCAGTGATCATGGGAGATCAGATTGTACTCCATTGTATACAGATATCTTCAGATTGATTTTGAGATTGGTTTTCACTGGGCCTTGCTCGTGACTATTATAGCCTATGGCATGTATCTACTTTGTATTGCCCATTCATGGCCATGAACAACTATTTGATATATTTCCACATGGATCTGCAGTGTAATTCAAATTGGCAACCATGTGTACAAAGTCATTATGGATCGTAATATTCTCATGAGCAACTAGCACTTCCAACTGAGTCTCCATTACTCCACTTCTAGGAACTAAAATGTATTTCGGCCATCGCAGATACTCCTCTGACCTCACACATTAGGGGGGATCTGTTATAACAAATTTTGCCTCACCCCATGCAACTTGCTTGGATGGCCTTTCCATTTCCCTCTATAGACTTGAAGTCCCTTGTTGTACCTTCCAAAGCAAAAAAATCATATTTTTCCACATATATGTGCCCTACCAGTTAGACAACATGCGTATACGCAGGTTGCTCCATTACATCCCACGTACATCGGGTTTGGTGCTCAAAATTAAAAATTGTGTCGGGTTTCCATGTCACGTCATGACATGCATGATCCTTGGCCTTCCATATACTGGAAACATTCCGACTCAACCCTTCAGTTCCATTTGAAGGCTATCAATTGGGCCATATTCAAACCATGGAAGAGGAGAGAATTCAACTCTTGAGAGCAAAGACACTCTGGAGAAATTTCACTTCACATTGAGTCTACATCCCTTTGTCCTTGAATGTCTGAACACATTGTTCAGCCCCCAAGATCTTCCTTCTTTGATGGAGAACCTCATTGTCTACTGTATATGAGCTTGCCTTTGGTGGAGGATTGAAGTGGTGGAGGGACTTAGTTTCTCGGTTCCGACGTGTATCGGCACATATGTTTGTCACTTATACACTTATGTTGATCATTTTTAATAGAAATACTCTTTTCTTGTCCAATTGATATCTTGCAAATATTTGAATTATTATTCCACAGGTGTATTTGTCATGAATGTTAATGGATTATTCTATTGTATATGCTAGCATTATATATTATCACCATATGCTTGTGTATCTTGCTTGTTGAGGACAAGTTGCAAGTATAAAGCTTTGAGTTGCGTGCTCAACGATAGACTTCATCAAACGTCTAGACGAGGTAGACTCTTGATCTTGTCCTAATAGCATTTCATTTATATAGCATATCATTTATATAGCATACTTGGGATTAGAGTTTATTTCTGCGTGTCATTTCATCTGTTGTGGTTTACCCCATGCCATAGAGTGATTCTCCTCGTAACAATATCCATCCTTTTAGATGGGCATACAAATGAATTCACTCATGCATTGAGGCTACAATGATATATATCTCTTTTTTAGAGATAGTGGATAGTTTTTAGTTTTTTCTCTTTGAAAGATGTAACTTATGTCCTTTTTAAGTCAAGGAACAACTATATTTTTTGATGATACTGTTCACTGATATGTATAAGAAAGGCATGTATGCAGAGCTATTGTTCCATCTGGCTGCTGATCAATTCTTTTGAATGCCTTGAGGCATCTGACAATGTAATTTTGTTTTTATAAATAAAATTACATATTTTTTCCTTAGAGAAAAACCCCATAAGATAATAATAAAAGGCTAATAATAATAAGTTAGTGGAATTTCAAGAGGTGAAATGAGAGAATAAAAAGCAATAAGGAATGTACTTATTTTCACAAGGGGAAAAGATTAGAAATAAGAAGAGGAATAAAACTAGGGATGGAGAGAAAAAAACAAATGAAATGATGAGGTTAAAGGTTTTTTTACTCAAACGATGGATAGTGGGCTTCCAAGAGAGGCTAAGTTTATAGGCACCTTCTCAATTAAAATTGTTGGGATGTTTTTCAATTTTGAGGGCTTCCCTAATGATAAGAGATGCGTAATAGGACAATGATGCTAGGATTTTGGTCTAGTCAAAGAAAATGAGGTTCTTAGAATTATAGGAATTTTATACAATAATTGACTTAGTAAGGTGGTTGTGGAATGTGTTAGTTATTTGTCCTTTGAGATGGGTTTGGATTGACCTATAATTTTGGCTTATGTAGTATTTAACATAGGAGCAAAGAATTTGGTAAACTCCTTGGCCAAGCGTTGGGTGTTGATTAAGGTTGGTTGTCATTGATGTCAACCCTTGAAGAAAGACCCGTAGCACAAAGGTTTGGGTAATGGAACCAATAGTGTTTGATGTAAATATGACTCAT
>SNQJ01S0034757.1:34022-51470 GCA_010110895.2 Picea sitchensis
TCAATTACAACATATGTACGATTACACAACATGTAAATGAACATAAAAGTGGTACTTATCTTTTATCCCATTTAGAGGTAAGCCCCCTAGCTTAGCCCCTAGGCCCACACACTTAGCCTCCTCCCTTACCCAACGTTGTGGAAGCTTAGTCCCACATCACTCTTTCTTCATGGTCATTCAGAACGCAACGATGTTTATGTTTTATTAATCATCTGCAAAATTACATATACAAAAAGAAGGCTCCTGGACTTTAACACCTAGGATCTCCAGCCTAAATAACACATAAGACCACCAACTTATATACACTTGTCTCACAAGCCTATAAACATGATTACAATACATAATATAACTGGGGCACGTCATTGGAGTATTACAATCCCCTCCCCTTATTTTTTCATTGTCCTTGGTGCAACTTTCACACAAAATCAACAAGATTTCCAAAATCTTCAAAAAGATGTGGGTATTATGCCCGCATAGCATCCTCATGCTCCCATGTCACGTCCTCAAGACCGTACCAAATCCAATGGACCTTTACAAGCCCTATGGATCGATTCCGGAGCTGCTTGCTTTTCCGGTCCAATATGCACACCATATGCATTTGCAAGACACCTTCTTTCTCCACCTGAATCACATTCCAATCGATTACATGATTAGCATCATATATATATATACAGACAATTTCAATAACATTATAACCTGCATACAACATACACAACATACAATAAATAGATAATTGTACTTATATTTTGATTGAGAAGACCTTCCACCCCTAAGAAGGGCTACGACTCCATTGGGGCAATGGCTTCCCAAGATATCCACGGTCCATAATCCATATCCACATGGTCTAGGCCAAGGTACCAAACCTTAGCAGCACTTCAGACATTCAAACCTCAACAACACTCCAACCAACGGTATCTCATACCCCACATGCATGTCCCACCCCAGGAGTGTACACCTTCACTGTCACACATTCCATCAGCTGCTACACCTCCCTTTCCTTAGGCTTCAGCAACAGGCCGGCTCAGGAAGTCTCAGATCACTGTGGCTCCCAGAGTTCCAACTTCCCTCAAATATTTCCAATTAGAAGCTTCCCTAAGCTACTCTTTGTAGTCCACATTCTAACGTTAATCAACATCATCTCATATGCATCACCCACATGAAGTTATCATGAAAAAACATAAAATAATTCATTTAGGAACTCCAATTAGTTCAAAAGGGAATTCAATTTTTCCCCCAAAACATGAAATTCTATTTCATAATTCATCTTGGTTGTTTCCATATTATGAATGTAGACATCCTTGTGGTTTTCCATAGGCACCAAACTACATACCATTTTTCGTGCAATGCTTCCTCTTGCATACAACCAACAAATTGTCAGTATTTTATGTACATCATAATTCAACATGTACAACACCTTATGAAATGATCTTAGAATTGTCTGCACCTAGAAATTCAATAACAATTACCAAACAATTTAAACAACTAGAATGAATCATCATTCTATGCATATACATGTTAACAATTAATAATAGTAAATTGATTATTTCAATTTTCTAAACATAAAATTTTATGTAGTTTCTATTCCCGTGACTACCTGGCTTGCAACTTTCCTGTTGCAATGTTTAACAGTTCCTGAAATGTTCTCAACTTCATGAGTTAGAAAAATTTAAGCCATTAGTATAATTATTTCCATGCCAAACACATATATACATGCACTCACAAAATGCATTCAGCAAAGTGAATTTAAGTACACAATTTTGTCACTTATTATGCATGAGTGCAATTCTCAGTACATAGTTAATCAGTGCACCTTGCATTGGATTACATAATGCTCTTTATCTCAATCATGTATCTCACCAACCGTAAGTTGGAATTCTGGCCAATGTGTTGACACATTCTCCACACACTTCCTATTGTCTTCCCAATTAATTGGATGCCTTCCATTTCGACCTGAACACTACACCAAGAATATAATTATGTGGTGTTCATTAGTGTTAGAAAAAAGGTTGAAGTCCAAGTTTTATTTAAAGGTAGGAAGATTTTAGTACCTCTGTGGTTCATAACCTTTCCATATCCATACCTTGTCATATCCAACCAGGTCCTGGTCTCATACACGACTATCTTATTGGAATCCATTCCTATAACAAGTTCTTATCTTTGAGTTCTTTGGTTATTACCCCATAACCAAATTAACATGACATTCTACTATGTCAGTGTGTGCATTCAGAAGCTAAAAACAATTGAATTAATACAAGCCTCCATCCTTTACCACATCCAGTGGTATGCATTCAATAATATAATCATGTGATTTTATATAATAACTCTGCTTGAGGAAATTCTTACCTAAATTTCCTTTCAGCAATTATGCAAAAAGAGTAATAAAAACTCATACCTGCACGACTGCCATTAATAAATTTTATACTACCTCAATGTCTGATGGCAGTAGAAGATTTCATGCTTCTTTTATCAAACTTATAACCAACACTTGAACTTTTTGTTGCTTCCCTCCTTATGCAACAACATAACCAACAACATTTGCGAACACGCAAGCATTCTTTCCTCTGGCTGACCCAACAAGCTATAACATACTTGCTGCCATAGAAATTGCAGCAACTTCTTTCTCCCTATAAAACTTTTCCTTGTTGATCCCAGAAGTCTAAAATTCTTCCCGGATTACTTGATCTTCTTGTGGTCTCATTGTAGTCACTGTACATGACTATTTTTTTCCTGAGCACTTTCTAGCCAAATCACTCTTGGATGCCTTTACATTTACAGTCCCAAACTAAGATGATATTAACCTTCAAATTCCGTTAATTTCCTTGGTCCAACTAACCCAATCTCGTACTTGGATGAATCAAATTCCACACCAAGTTGTTTTATAGACTCTGGATTCTTCAACATCTAGTTACTCTTCAGGACTGAACTTCTTCAGCCCTTTCCCGATGAAATACTTTAGTACTTGAGGTTTTCTTGTACTGTCTGCTTCTCTTTTGCTAGCTGCATAGAATTAGCTAAAAGTCCTTCTTTTTCCTTAACATCATAAACTCAAGTGATACCTCCAACCTCTTGGGTTGTCACCCATGGCTCTATGGGTATTCAATTTTATATAAGGAGTATGTATCCTGAATTAAACTAGTTATGATCCCATAACCAATCATAACATAATATGCAACTGAAGTTTTATCTAAGTGCATTCTAGCATCAACAACACTTACCCACTCTAGGCCTTAGGCCATTACATATTAGTTTAAACACTGAAAATTAACTGAGGGAATCCTTACCTTGATCCCCTTCAACATGTATGCATCAACAGAAACTAAATGCATACCTCCATGGTTGTTACCAACCTACTTGTTGGTGTCTAACCAACTGATATTTGTAGAATCTCACAGACTTCCCCCTTCATCATTTTGATCACCATTCCTTCCACCCTCATGGGTCTTCACCTCAATGGAAATTATAAGAAACAACAACATCCACATATTTAACACTGTTGTATCTTTTTTTCTGAATACATAATCCATCCTTTAGTCATACTCAGACATTATTTCATAATAACAGACTATTCTAAGTTCACCAACATGTTACATGCATATCCAAGCATGTACATATGCAAAATCACACATCCATATTGATGCAGACCCCCCCCTTCTCTCCTCGGGGCTGCACGGCCTCCGGTTCTAGGATATTTCAAGCTTCTGAGTCAAATTGACTCTTCGAGCTCATGATTGAACCCAAAAAAATTATACACTGGCCCCCTTTTCTCCTAAGGTGCAGGTCCTGTGATACCTGCGACCTCTTTTTTTGCACTTATGAAACGTCAAGTTTCAGGTGCTAGCTCCTTTCTCATTATCCCCTTCCTACATATGGCCTTAGGCTGTGACCTCACAGAAATATGTGATTGCGGGCATGGGAAAGAGTGGTTTTAGGCTAACCCATTTATTTCCCCACAATTCACCTCCATATACCACGCATCACTTTGTTAAAACCCTAGTATAAATTACGGCCCGCTCTCAGATTTTTCACATCCGAGCAAGTTCTGGTCGAACATTTCTTCCTGACCGTTGATCTCTCACTTTTGGCAATGATCTGTCATCAACGACTGCTATCTATCCTCCTTTCATGTCTTTCATGCACCTTCCCAGACCTTCATGATCTGTCGGAACTTACCTCTCTTCCAAACCAACGGCTACAATTGATTCCAGCTTTTCGGTCTTTGCGAGTTTCAACTCTCAAATCTCGCTCCCTCCTAAGTTGATATCTTCCAAAGTTGAAGATCTGCTGACACCTGTCACTGCATATGTGCGGATATGGTTTCCTTCATGAATCCAGCCTTTGCTAGTTTCAATTCTCAACCTCTCGTTTCTTCTAGAGAGAGTTCTCTGAAATGAAAAATCATCTACCATGCATCCTTCTAAATCGATGACTCTACTCCCGCTTCGAGACTTTAGTCTCCTCAACCAGATCAATGGTGCTTTAGCTCCCTCTTCGATCAACGATTGAAATCTTCTTCGAGACTTTGGCGCTTTCGCCCTCTGCTTTCCACCGTAGTGCTCCATACCTAGAGTTCTAGATCTAGTGCCATGAGTCCACTTTCAAATCAATGGTTGTCCAATAGAGTGAGTCTTCTTCCTCCATGTGTCTCCTCACAGAACAACGATCCACTTTCCTTCCTTCGGATCAATGACCCTTAGAATTTTTTGGCTTTGGCGCTTTGGGACATTTTGAAAAAAAACTTCACAAAAACCCTCGAGTAGGATTCTCTGAATTTCATGATCTGGTGACACTTGTTCAACCAAGATCAATGTCTCCCAGCTCCTTCGACTATTCAAGATTCGATGATTTCAAATTTCGAACTAAACTCTCAAAGCAATTTCTCTGGAGCCTCTAATTTGCTGGCACGTATCCCTTCACGATCAACAACCAAGATTTACTTCGGTTGTTTCTCATCCTCCTTGTCCACAATTTTCCAAAGTTGTGAATCTTACACCACCTGTCCTCCTTGACGATGGACGGTCCCAAATCACTTCAGGGCTTCGGGATTTTAGCAAGTCCACTCTCCCCTTTTCCTGGGCTCCTCTCTGAAGGTGACCTTGGGAGGTGACCTCATGCAAACCCGCTATTGCGGGAATGCTCAAAGGTGGTTTGAGACCAAATTACTTTTCATCCCGTAATTCACCTTGAGCCTCCACTCATCCTTTCTCCAAAACTGTGATTTGGATTGTGGCCTGCCCTCGACTTTGTAAATCTCGAGCACCTTATATCCCCACAATGTGAGGTGACCGTCGATCTCATGATCTTGATGGTGCTTCTAAATAGACGATTGATATCTACCTCCAACAATTCAGATCTCTTCTGACTTAGAAGATTTTCTAATTATTCAAAGGCTTCGACCTTTTCTCCTCCTTCGATTTTGTCTATTGGTTCTCTTCTGCACTTATGAAAATATTTGTCCCTTCTAAGATTGATACTTTGAGGATTTCGATTTCCCATGCACTCCTTGTGTTTCTGGGATTTCGTCAAACTTAGATCCGAAGGATTTCTTGAAAAGAAATTCTTCTCACCCTCGTAGCATTCCTCTTGCTCGATGCACACCTTGTAGAGATCCTCTTTACATAGTGTTCTATAACTTTGTCTCTCTCTAAACTCAACACAGAGTTGTTCATGTGCACTCCTTGCACTTCTTTTGATGAAGATCAATGTTATCTCTTCTGATCTTATGAGCCAAAACAGACTATGGTGTCACACTCCTTGCGGACTGTGTGCACACCTTGCACAAGATCAAATGAAGAGAAATGATTGAAACTTATTCGTTACTTCACCAGTTCACACATTAATCTTCGGTCCAACACCACTTCTGTCATGGTTTTATGATACTGCTACTCCTCCTAATCTTCTTAACATGATCAAGGTAACCTCTTGGCACTCAGGAACGTTCTAAGGTTAGAAATTGGTCCCTCCAGACACAATTTCCACTTGAAACATTGGGTCCAGTGACCACTTATCCAACCCATCCAGGATGAGCATTGAAACCTTGGGTCAAAACTTGAGATTTGTCCATTTCGATAACAACTCCTTCTGAAACTCTTGCTTCAGTTTCCACTAACATGGCCCATCTAGGCTCAATGTTGGAACCATGTCTCTGATACCAATTTGTAACACCCCCGACCACCAACAGGTCAGGAAATGCTAGCTACACAAGCTTAACTTAGACTTTAAATCTCTGATACCATTTTGTAACATCCCTAACCATCAACTGGACTGGGCATTGCCACTACACTTGCAGCTCTACTGCTCTATTATGATCTGCGACAACTCCAGCCTTAAACTACTAGGCTATGCCACACATAGATACTTGTGGAAAAACATACACATCCATATAAAAATAGAATGACTATTCTACATATATATAACATAATAATGCGAAAATAAAAGTAAGCCTAAATATGCAGCATATACAACATACATAGGAAATACTCATCAATTACAACATATGTACCATTACACAATATGTAAATGAACACAAAAGCGATACTTATCTTTTATTAGAAGACCACCAACTGTGTGCAGACCTTCCATGAACCCCCCCAACCATAGACAACGCTACTCATCACACTCAGTAGTGCGTCACCATTAAGAAGGGACTAAGCTCCACCCAGGGAAAGGGAATCCTACACTAGGTTGAGGTTACAGGAAAACTGCACAATGCAACCAGAACGATTCTCTCGAGGAGCCTTCCTACACCCACTACTCATGGACTCTCATTCCCCACATGCATGTTCCACCCAGGAGTATACACCTTCACAAGCACACTCCATCGGTGTTTCACCTCCCTCTCTTGGTCTTGGCAACAAGCTAGATCAGGAATTCTCAGAGCTTTATAGCTAGTGTTGGACTCTCTCTAGGAGAAAACCACTTCCCAGCAAACTCTCTCACCTAGAGAGAGTTGCTCATAGGCCTGAAAACCTTCCTCTTCATCCATGGGCCTAACAACCCGTTTCTTCAGCACACTCCTCGACTCAGCTCCATCCAGCTGAGGACAACAACAACAACTCATCACTCATTCACACAGGGATGCAAGTAGCAACAACAGATCGGCATGGCACTGCAGGCGGCAACAGCCCACGCTAAAACACGACACAGCTAAGGCGATTACTCAGGTGTCGTGTTCCTCAGAAGACATAGACGGTTCATGGATTTCGGGTCTCAGGTGTGTACGTGAATATTGCAAAGGTCAAATATAGATTAGATGGTGGATAAGTCCACTAGTTTTTCCCACTAATTTCAAGGTCTGCGACCAGGAAACAATGCAGAGGTCAAAACGTAGAGGTCATATGGAATTCATAGGACACACAGGTTGACATTTCCCTTCCCCTTGGTTTCTCAAATGTGCAAGGTTATGCCGAGGTCAGACGTCGAGGCCAAACAGTTCATACACCCCTGATACCCACAAACTCAGGTGGAGGATGACAGAATGACATAACGAACCCCAACATGGATCACTCGTCATTTTTAACTGCATGCGCCCAGTTCGACACTTGTCTTCCTGGTGCCACATGAGTTCCACTTAGCACACGTTCCCTTTAGAGTAACTTAGGACAACACTCAACATGTCCACCTTAACCTTCAGGAAATAATAATAAATTAGTATCCCCTTTAGAGGTAAGCCCCCTAGCTTAGCCCCTAGGCCCACACACTTAGCCTCCTCCCTTACCCAACCCTATAGAATCTTAGTCCCCCGTCACTCTTTCTTCGTGGTCGGTCGGCACGCAACAATGTTTATATTTTATTAATGATCTGCATACTTACATATACAAAAATCAGGCTCCTGGACTTTAACACCTAGGCTCTTCGGCCTAAATAACACATAAGCCCACCATCTTATATACACTTGGCTCACCAGCCTATAAACATGATTACAATACATAATATAACTAGGGCACGTCCTTGGGGTATTACATATGACAAGGGGCTGGATATAGATGCATATTCAGATTTGATTGTTTTTTTAGTTTCTTTGAGGAAGAGGATGTAAACACCTTTGTACATACCCTCCTGTTGTATTTTTTCTAATGTAAATATTTTTCTGTAAATATAGTAAGTGTTTTACAAAAAAATATATATATGTTGCACCATTACATACATAGATCTACAATATTTAAAAAAATGTTTGATTATGTTAAGGCCCTCAAACCTTGCACTAATACTTGACCTTGCAATTTCATTTCTATGATGACTATATTAGTTTTAAAAATATAGAAAATTAACATTACAAAATTTGGAAACCAATGACTCATAATAACAATGCAGTCTCTACAATTGTACAAATTATTTTAAGGAAATTTCAACAATTAGTTACTCTAAGAGATATACTAACATGAATATATGAATTATATTTTGAAGGAAAAGTGACATCATGTTGTTAGGAAAACTAGAATTTCACATAGTCATATAAACCTTCCATAAATAAAAGTTATATATTCTGGAAGCTAATTTGATTCCTACATTTCATCTTGTTACACCATGTTCAAATTAATTGTAAAAGTACCTCATACCATCCCTCCTAGTCAATATATTGGTTTTTCCTCATATTTGCATTACCACTAACATGTCATGAGAGACCGTCATTAGATTGTACTCACCCTTGTGCTCTATCTTCAATATACAAATGTCAAATATGATGGTATCATCTCAAAGGACAAAGTAATTAAAGGTCAAGTATAGAGAATGAGCATGACATTTCCTCTATAAATAATACTAATAATATGGGTGTGCAACATGAAGGAAAACCATCAAATATAGAACCATATCAACACTCTCATTACCCAAAAATTTGGCAAGAAATATAAGATCTATGTCAACATTACCAAGGAAGAAAATCAAATCCATAAATTAGGGCATCATTGAAAAATTATGCGATGTGATATAATAAAATATCAACAAGTAAAACAAAGTGGATAAACTATGTAACAATAAATACAACAAAGTGGATAACCTATGTAACAATGGATGGAATCAAATGATCAACGAAAAATATCAAAGTTTGACACTGAAAAGAGTTGAATATGGATGGCTCATATATCCATTGGTTGAACACAAGATAAATCTCCATGGATGACACATATAACTATAACGAATACTCCACTTGAATGCAAGATGTATCCTAATGTACCACAACAAGTCTAAGGAAATAACATTCTATAGAATATGATAAATGATGGGGTAGAGGACATCACTTAGTGACTTTTATTTTTAGTTTCATACTTGAATATAAATTAGACTAAGTGACTTTTATTTTTAGTTTCATGTTTGAATATAAATTAGTCTTTCTCTTATTTTATGATAAATTTATATTTTGTATAACTTAAAGCATTTAAACATTTTTTAGTGATAAACTTAAGACATTGTCTTCAACAATAAACTTGGGATTGGTTATATTTTAAATCTAATTAATGTGTTGGATTGTCTGAAATACATTTTATCATAATTATCTAAATTCAAAATTCCATATAGTTAGAAAATATTTTTCAAAATACTTCAAAAAAAAATAGTTTTTTGAAAAATTGGAAAAATACATTAAAAGTCGAAGGGTTGATTGTATTTTGCAAGGCACAATTTTAATATGATCAAGATTTATAACACGATCTTCGTCACTTAAAATGGTATCATTTACTACCTTGTTAAGTTCTGCTTGGATTGTGCAAGGAATAATTATAATAGTAATGCATATAAGGAATGTTTTACATNTGCAAGGCACAATTTTAATATGATCAAGATTTATAACACGATCTTCGTCACTTAAAATGGTATCATTTACTACCTTGTTAAGTTCTGCTTGGATTGTGCAAGGAATAATTATAATAGTAATGCATATAAGGAATGTTTTACATTCCAAAGTCTTTATATATTTATGGTTGAATATAAACCACTCTTATAAAATGGTAAACCATTATTATTAATTATTAGTCCCTACCTTAAGGTAGCAAGGACTATTGTAAACGATTTCAATTCATTTTATTAGTTTAGCAGGTACATCAAAGTATTTAGTTTAAAGTTTTAAGCCATATTCGACTTAACACTTTTTCTAAACTTTTTAAATATTTAAGACACATTTTTTTAACCAATTGAAATTGTTTTTGAAATTTTTATTTAACCAATTGAAAAAAAATTTCAATTTTTTTTTTAACCAATTGAAGAATTTGAAATCTTATTTAGCCTCATATAGAGGTCAAGGACAACCTTTTGCAAGATGTTTTGTTTGAAACATAGAGAATGCATGATATATTTACATTACATTACCGTGAGGTAGATTAATGCTACTATTGAGATTAGCATTAAATCAAAACATTAAATGTTTGTGTGATTATAGTCAATTACCCTTAACACCCTTTGTTAAGTTATGGCAAAGCCCTTTGTTATGTGTCCAACAGTGAAGGCAGAATTCCATGCATAATTAGTGTCCACCTGGGGAGGCTGAATCCCATGCAGAATTCATCGATCTGACTTCTTATTTAGATCCAACAGTGAAGGCAGAATCCCATGCATAATTAGTGTCCACCAGGGGAGGCTGAATCCCATGCAGAATTCATCGATCAAACTTCTTATTTATTACCTGCTAAGCCATATTCACCAATCAAAACTTATTATTTATCTGCTAATCCATACTCTGGTCACGCCTCTTACTAGCGTTCCAAATCATATGACCAACAGAGGAAACTCACTGAGATTTTAACGAACTAATGAATCCAATAGTTCTAGTCCCTGAGCCATCGGTGAAAAAGGCTTTTCCTCAAATCTTTGAGGACATTCTTGTGTATTTCCTGTGTGCTATTTCCTTTGATTTATGTCTCCTGCCTATCTGTTATTGAGTTTGATCCTCGCAAATGGATTTGAAAAAGGCTTTTCCTCAAATCTTTGAGGACATTATTGTGTATTTCCTGTGTGCTATTTCCTTTGATTTATGTCTCCTGCCTATCTGTTATTGAGTTTGATCCTCGCAAATGGATTTTCCTCAAATCTTTGAGGACATTCTTGTGTTGAGTTTGATCCTGGAAAACGACTTTTCCTCAAATCTTTGAGGACATTCTTTTGTCTGTCCTCTGTGTTATTTCCTTTGATTTATGTCTCTTGTCTATCTGTTATTGAGTTTGATCCTGGAAAACTTACGATGGAGGAAGGCTAGTTTGTGCACATCTCTTTAGTGTTATCAATTTCCCATCTTATTTTCCTGTGGTTTCTCTGTAATAACAAATCAACACACCTTATTCGCCTGTGATTCACTATGTTTGTGAAAAAAATTATTCACTGTGTTTGTGATAAAATTTATTCACTATGCCAAAAGAGAAATGTCAATACCATACCTAACCTAGTTTTCGAGTTAGCCCGTAGATTTCCTGCTGCCCAACCGTCAATGTCCACCATCAAACAATCAAACACTCCATTTTTGTGTACTCCTTGTCTTTTCAACACGCCTTGCCCATGCCATCCCATCCCCCATGCCATCATCCCATCGCCCTAAACTGCTATATCTAACTTGCCTGAACTGAACCTCTCCGATGGAATGAGATTTCATGTAGTTTCCTTCCTCCCTCCCCTGCTGATAATTTTCTGTTCGAAATCTCATTGGAGACCTGATTCCTGGGTTACCTGGTAATGTCCATGCTGCAAGACCCATGGTAATATCCAGGTTGCAAGTAATCCCCATCCATGGTGTTCCCTAGTAATGTCTAGGCTGTAAGGAAGAGACGTCCATGTCCCAGGGACAATGGCTGGTGGGAAAAACTATTTGGGACCCGAGCCAATAGCCAAAGCATTGACTGCCTAATTCTCCAATTCTTGGATAATTGTAGTGCGCCCTCGACTTCATCATCTTATAGCAGCAGAAAAAGGAGTCCACGAGCATAGAATACATCTAATAAGAAATGCTTTGTTCCAAAACCTACACAAGAAGACCGCCAAGATAGAGTAGGCGGGAAAGAATGTGTAGGTGCGGCTACTCAATCACTGCTTTGCTCGGGCGCAAGGGAGACCAACTCATAGAGTAATTATAAGCTTACCTATTTCTTTAAGCTTCTCGAGATATAGAAAGAATGAACCAGCTACTCAATACACAACCTTCTATTATTGAATTTACCAGTTCAAGACCATTATTGAATTTACCAGTTCAAGACCAGATTCACATAGGATAAGTTGAAAATAGAGCAAACAGACCAAGGTTCGTTATGACAAACATGTAGTCACCCGAGGAAGGGGATGAAGCTAGCATAGTGCCCTACTGAGACCTGTACAATGCTGGTCGGTATTGAAACATCAAAATACAGCGTGAGCCATGCGCCTCTCCTGCAAAAGAAACCTGTGGCACAGGGTTACAAAATCTTTTTTCTCTGAGTCAAATCTGTTGTATCAACCACTAGATTCAGGAATCATGTTGAAATGTTAACTATGGCTATGGACCAACTAGTTTTGCATCTGTCTCTGTGGATGAAAATGAAGGATACATACATAACTAAGTACATGAGACGAGTGAGGCATGTGGCATATCGAGTGAGTAAGGCATGTGGCAACTCGGGTCTATTTTCCACGTGTTGAAAAGTGGTGTGTCTCCAAAACCTTTATTTCATCTTCCAATCTAACTTTTTCAAGCAGAGGATTCAGAGAGTGGATTCCTACATATTTTATTATTTATCATAATACGATATTGGAGATCGATGAGCATCAAAATAATTCATAAAATAATTTTCCTTGTTTAAGCTGTGTGTGATGTTTTCAATAAGAACCTTGTTTGGGCTACAAGATTGAATAGGTGCAAACTCACTGTGGAAACGAGAACTTCTGCAGGAATGCATACTCCAATGTAATGGAAGTTTTTTTAGTTCGACGTTCAGTTTACAGGGAAAAAAGTTAACTTGAGTGAAATGGATGAACTTTTCTGTACACTAGCTATATTCATATTCATATATTGAAACCGTGAAAATGGTCAATGATATCAAACAATTTTATTAAATCATTGCATTCATTAATTGTAACCAATGGACATATACTCAATAATATATCCAATAAGATTAATAAATCATGTAACTAAGATTAATAAATCATCTAACTGAAATCATCGATTGTATCTAACTTTAATATCAATTGTTGTTAAGTATCTAGAAGAGATGCGTTTTAATATCAATTGTTGTTAAGTATCTAGAAGAGATGCGTTCATGGATTATATAAAATGGACATATACTCAATAATATATCCAGTAAGATTAATAAATAATCTAACTGAAATAACTGAAATCATAGATGGTATGGAACTTTATTTAATATCAAATGTTGTAGGTAATATCTCCTGAGCTTCTTTCTCTTCCATGTCACGATCACAACTACTCACCTGTTTACCTATGCAAAAGCTTACACCACTCACTTGTTTACTTATGCAAAAGCTTACACTATTGAAATTCCTTTGTTGGCAGACCTCGCTTCCTACCTACCTTTTTGGCAAGAACTTGTTGCTCAAAAACTCCCCTTGTTATAAATAACATGCATTACCTATTACCTTGTTACAATCTATTATATGGTAGAAGGCATGATTATAATGCTTCTGCAAATACAAGATGTTGATATTCCATGTCTCTAATTATCTTATGTAAAGCATCATCATAATGATGATACATATAAAGGATGTTGACATTGAAGTCTTTGTGTAGTTATTATTGGAGATGTGCAACAGTCCTTATATGTCTGGAAAACAGAAGTGCTATTTAGAAATGGTAGTAAATCTTTCTCTTTCGTATTGTCTATCAATTTCCTAAGTCCACAACAAAAGTGACTCAACAACTTGTTATTTCCCTTTAATGTGATGGAACATGACAAGTCATACTTTGTCAAAGAATATTCTTGAGCACATTCTTATGCCAAAGCAATTGATATATTGAGATTAATGTAAATGTTCATTCTTTTCATTTTTATAAGAGTTACATTAAGATTAGTTTACTTTGATTGTTTTTAATAATATATTTCATATATTTAACTAGTTGACTGATAAATTTTTAAAACAAATAAATATATAATAATACATTTATAAGTATAATTAATGACCAAATTTTACAAAATTAAATTTATATTTTTTCACATCAAGTAAATTTAAATTCTTCTAAAATTTATAAAATACATAATTGGATATCTCCAAAATACTATTGCGTATTAAAAAGGTGTTGAATTTTTTGATCATGTACCTTCTCAAATGTATCTTCTACCTCAAATCTTATACAAGCGTACCCCTTTCAGTGGGCCTTAACTGCTTTTTGATATCACATCAATAAAGAATTATGTTGAAAAACTTCAAGTGGACTAATTGAAGGAGAAGGGGGTGAATTTTCCATAGTTGCAACTGTATGAACACACACACAAACACCATAACACCAAGACACAATAGCTACAACTCTAAAACTTGATCCTTTCATTATTCTCAAGCGATAGTTAAATACACAAAACTTTCTATTAATAAGACTCACAAAGACAGCTCATGCAGAACAAACTCAAACTCTACTAGACTCTAAAATTAATAATTTCCTAAAATAGCTAATGCATAACTAATTGGAACTCTTCTATAGTCTAAAATCAAAACTTTCCAAAAACTATTTCACGAGTAATTATTTTCTAACACTCCCCCTAAATTACTACCGCTAAATGCTTTAGTCTTTAGAACACCTAAATTATGTATATGAAACTCAAACATATATTTTTTCAATGGCTTTGTAATCATGTCAACCAATTGGTCTTTTGATCTACAAGATTGTAGGTAGATTTCTCCATTGTTTACAAGTTCTTTGATAAAACGATATCTAGTATTAATATGATTTATTTTCTGGTGGAAAACATCATTCTTTGATAGAGCTATTGTTGAGTTATTGTCGCAATACACTGGAGTTGGTCCTTCTTTTCTTTTTAGAAGATCACCCAATACTCTACGTAACCAAACTGCTTGACATGTTGTTACTGTGGCTGCTATATACTCAACTTCGGCTAGTGAAATTTTCACAATGGGATGCTTCTTGGATGCCAATGAAATCACACCTCAACCAAGATGGAACAGATATCCTCAAGTACTCTTCATGTCATCAAGACTGCCTGCAAAAACACTATCAATATATCCTACCAAAAAATCATTACTAGTGCTGGAATATAATACGCCATTTCATGTTTTTCCAATGATATATTTCATAATCATTTTTCCAACTTGTCAATGCGAATCTTTTGGAGACTCCATAAACCTGGAAATCAAACTGGCATCATACATAATTCCTTCCCTAGTAGATGTGAGATACATAAGACTGCCAATTGATCTCTTCAATAGAGTTGGATCTACATTGTATCCCACATCCTCTTTACTAAGATTTGTCCCTGCTGCAATTGGAGTTTGTGATGTCTTGCAATTCATGATCCTGGACCTCTTCAACACATCCATGGCATACCTTGCCTAAAAAGAAAAAATTCTTGAATTTGATTGAAGAACTTTAATACCAAGGAAGTATCGCATTAACCCCAAATCATTCATTTCAAATTCCTATTTCATAGTTTATTTAAAATCGACCACTGACAAATTTCCTGTGCATATCATATCATCAAAATACAAGAAAATAATCAATCTTTGACCTTGATTATTCACCTTTGTATACAATGTGGCCTCATTGTTGCTTCCGCTGAAACCTGTACTGATCAAATATGAATCAATTTTGCTATACCAAGATCTAGGATCTTTCTTAATCCCATAAAGAGATTTCTTCAATCTATAAACTTTATCTTCATGCCCTTAAATCACATATCCTAGTGGTTGCTCCAAATATACTTCTTCTTCCAAAATACCATTCACGAATGTTGACTTGACATCCATTTGATAAACTTTCCACCTATTTTTTGTTTCTATGGCTAAGACAAATCTTGTTAATATTTTTGGTGTAACTACGGAAGATATTCTTGTATATGTGTTTTAGTCAAACCTTTAAAAGGTTATTATAATTATATTTTACAAGTCTGTAAAACATAAATTATTATATTATTGTTATTTTCCTTATTATGGGTTAGTTAGGTCAAGATTCATGTCTCTTCATGGGACATTGTTGTGTATAAATAGAGGATAGGTTCCTCTCATTTGGACACACACTCACACACTTCTCTTGTGCATCTTGGAGCACATAAGAAGGTCTAGGGAAAAAGTCTTGGAGACGGATTCTTTTGGTGTTTTGCTCTTGGTCTTTCTTAGAGAGATATAGCGCATCATTGTACTGGTTGAAGGAATCTATATTGAGGATTTTGGTTGTTGGGATTTCTCCCCCACGAGGGTTTCCTAGGATAATATTTTTGTTCTATTGTATCTATGATTGTTTATCTTTGAGTGATCTTACTACAGTTTATATTCAATTAAGTAATTGTAATTGTGTAACTAGAAAATTTAAAATTTCAACATGGTATCAGAGAAGGCATAAATAGAATCCAGTTGCAGATCTAGAATCCTATAAGGGAGTCATTTTAAGTCTAGATATAGTTTCCAGACAAAACAAGACCATCATAAGGCGTGATCACTACCGAAACAAATATCGATGAGAATCTATATGGAGATGATAACTTAAGGGCCTAGAAGTACAGAGTAACCCTCCTTCTTAATGAACATGAACTAGATAAGTTAATTATAGAATAGGTTCAAGAACCTAAAGGAGATGAAGCTAAGGAAAATTATAAGAAGGACATGGTGAGATCAAAAATTATTATTGAAGACTCTATTAAGGACCAACTTATCCATCATATAACATCATTATCTTGTCCAAAGCAAATGATGGACACCTTAACTCATCTGTTTGAGGGAAGCAACATAAATCAAAGAATGACTCTGAGATATAAGTTGAAGAATGTGAAAATTAAGAACTCATAATCCATCCAATCCTATTTCTCAAGAGTGAATCAAATCAAGAAGTAGATAGAAGCCATTGGTGAATCAGTATAAGGATAAGAGATGGTGATGACTACTGATCCAGGTGGATATTGGTGGCCACCCACCTATTCCACTTGGACCCCCACCATTGCTTCTTTCAGTTTTTCATTTTTCACACAGTTTACTATTTTTAGCAGTTTTTTCGGGTCCTGAACTTCCAGGGCCATTTTGAGGCCCTAAACGATGTTTTTTTGGGTATGTTTCCCTCGCAAAATAGAATCTAATGATGTTATTTTGTCTCAAGCATTGTAGGCCTCGGATAGATATTTCCAACGAGCTATCATATGCCTAAAACGGAGATCGTATGCAAAAGTTATGACCCCAGGAAGTTGATGCACCAACTTACCCAAACGAGGCCCACATGACTTTTGGCACTTCATCTCCCCGGGTTAGGTTTTTAGATGTCCAGGACTTTTGGCATTCCTGTTTATTGTAAAAGGGCCTTCAGAGCCTCATTATAATCATCTTCTCACG
>SNQJ01S0034757.1:87356-102121 GCA_010110895.2 Picea sitchensis
CTCGAATCCAAAGGAACCTATTGTTTTTTACCTTGAAGTGGAAGCTCTTGGGCCATCCAACCCTCCGATCAATGAATTTTTAGCACCAACCTTGGTAGAAGTTGTCCCTCCAAGGGTGACACCTTTCAAGCGTCAGATAGTCTGACAAGAAGCTATGGAAGAAAATGTTGCTACTTCGTTCAGGAGTCCTCATACTCTCATTTCGGCTACTAATACATGGGTATGTTTCCTCCTAATAGACCTTATTTGGTCCAGAACATAGTGGTCTCGACCCCCTCTACCTCGGGCAGTGTTATGATACCATCATCAATGGTGACCACTACTATGTTTACGTAGAGTGCAACGGGCCCTCCAATTTCATATGGGATTCTCGGGTTTGATTCGAACTTCGTCCTTACCTACTCCACCCTACAAACCATGGGTATAGGGGAAGGGATCTCAAACACTTCTGTCCAAGCGTCTACTGGGGGAAATTCATTCCCTTTCAATTCTATCCCTTACTGTGGGGGTCATATACCTCCTTTGTCCCCCTCGCTTAGTGGTGATTTCCAGCAACCCATCGGGCCGACTGATAACAACAACTTGTTTGGACCAGGAATTTTAGGACTTTCATCTTACACTACACTAGTGGGATCCATGTCGTTCTCCTTGTTCGACGTTTTTGGTAATAATTCTTTTTATTTGTCTATTGTCTCAGCCAGGGCAAGCCCTGGTTTTGGACAACAAAATCTTGTGCAAGGTATTATTCCTACAGAGGGGAAAGTACATGAGTTTTCTTCTCACAAGGACTTTGGAATCCTTGGCAGGGATTTGTTCCCTTGCAAGGGATGTCGGTCAGGGGAAACCCCTTCTATGGTTAATGGAACCCCGAGAAAGGCTCAGTACCTATTCTTGTCGGAATGGCTAGGTGCATCCCCTTCCAAAATATTTGGAACACAACACAGGGAGAAATCCCCAACTAGCCCACATCGTCCAATTATAGTAATCAACTGATGATATCCTAGCAAACATAGTTTCCATACGTTGGTCAAGGCCATGGTGTCTACTAGAACCCTAGCTAGGAACCCAACTTTTCCTGGCAACTTGGTGCCACTCAAAATCCAGGACCCCTTCTTCCTGTACATAGTACCCAACCCAAACAATAGTTTCTTGCAATACTACATCTGCCAGAATTTTCAAGGTTACTTAACGATCCGATTTGTCATGATCTACGTTGGCCCCCCATGTCGACTAAGTTGCTCTCAGATATCCTGAAATTCAAAGGAAAGCCTAGCGAAGATGTGGGTGATCACATGACAACTTTCCACTTGTGGTGCTCGTCAAAATCGCTATGAGATTACTCCCTACAGTTGTGCCTGTTTCAATGCACTCTTATTGGGGGTGTCGTGAAATGGTATATTGAGATCGATCACTCAAGGAATTCTTACTTTAGCGACTTGGCGACGGTCTTCCTAAACCATTTCCAACTACCCATGAGATACGATGTTGACACTGAGTTGCTGACCAACTTTAAGCAGACTAAGACCGATCATATCTCAGATCACATCCGAGAATGGAGGCGTCGTAAAATATTGATTAAGGTACAGGNGGTCTTCCTAAACCATTTCCAACTACCCATGAGATACGATGTTGACACTGAGTTGCTGACCAACTTTAAGCAGACTAAGACCGATCATATCTCAGATCACATCCGAGAATGGAGGCGTCGTAAAATATTGATTAAGGTACAGGTCCCACCAGATTTCTTGTTGGAGTGGTTCCTGAAGTCTTTGGTACTAGTTTTATCCAAGGATGTTGCAACTTTGGGAGTGTTTTCATAGGAGGAGGAGATATGAGAGAAAAATAGCTTGAACTGATTTACTCTAAGTCTAGCTTACTCTATGAGATCTTACCAGATGTGCCACAGTCCATCCTCGATAAGGCCAGACAAAAGTCTGGACCACATGCCGATGGTATAGTTGGTTCAACACAAAACAATTCCACTGATCTGTTGTCAAATTAATTGAAACAATTGTAGATACAACAGATAGCGGCCAACTAGACCTATGGTTTGGATGCTCCCCCTACCCAAACATCGGACGTACAAAGTGTGTATTCGACAAAACCAAAAGCTAAATAGAAGCTTGAAGGAAAGAAAAAACAACGAAATAAGAAGGGTAAAGGGGATAAGAAGGATAATAACAATTTTGGCAGGGGAAAAACAAAGAAGAGAAAGTCGAAGTATTTGTGTCACCTTTGCATGGAGGACAACCCGACTAACCTATGCCCTGGACTTGTGGAGGCCCAGAAGCTATTGGCGTAGCAACATCCTGTTGTGCTGACGAACCCATTTCCACATGGAAAAAATATAGCTCAAGCCTCAGCATCTCCGAGCGAGGAAGGTGCAGTCAGGGACCCCTTGCGTCTATTGCTAATACCTCAACTGCGAATTTTTATATGGTAAAATGTAACGCTCATATAGAAACCAAGACCCAAGATTACAGAACGTCGGAATTTCATTGTTTCTCCCATCATCTTCTCCCAGGTCGAGAGGATGATGGGAGAAACAATGACATGCATCCCTAAAGGTGCATTCAAGAAATCTTATCATAATTCGAACACAAGGTCTGCCCAGAACTACTCTATGGTGAAAGATTTGGCACAAACCCCTTGTGCAATTTCTGCGTTGGAGGTCCTCTAGAGCTTCCCTTCATAGAGAAAGGCTTTGTTATCCACCTTGGGATATGCAGAGACTTGTAATCTGGGAGCGTTCATTCTCGATCCAACCGACTTGAAACATCGTCTTCCTTATCATGTTTCTTTTCAGATAGCAGTGGCTTACACCATGAAATATTTTACATGAAATATCTTTTGCATGGTGGTTGATGAGAGTGCCTCAACTTGCGTGATGTTGTTGGCGTGTTGGAAGGCCATTGACCAACCCATTTTGTCTCTGTCACCTACATTTCTTATGACATTCGACGTTCATTCATTCATACCCGTGTAGTTAGGAGGGAAGACTGTGTGTGTTGAAGTGGTCAATGCACCTCTTGACTACAACCTTTTGTTAGGAAGGAGTTGCACCTATCCAATGCATGCAGTGGTTTCTATAGTATTTCGGCTATTGTTGTTTCCACACGAGGGTTGAATCATGACCATTGACCAGTTGTCCTTCTCTCGTCTTGACCCTTCATCGGGGGCATCCACAGTCCCGATGATTGATAACTCTCATCCCGACACCATCAATATAGGGGTTGGTTTGTGTCCATCGTTGATGGTTACTTTCGATTACCCGACTCCTTATGGCGATGGCAAGCTTATATCAGTTTCCCTCGACCACCCTAGGGAGAAAAAATTTCAAATGTCATCGTTCCACATGACTTACTTTCATGATCCATGGAATATTCCTCCCCCATCGGCATGGATGGAAAGGATAGGGAATTCTGGCATGGCAATTCCATTGTCCACGACAAAAGTTTCATACAACATTGTCCAGCAAGCTTCGATCACCCTGATTCGACTTCCGCATAAGAGTTAGATCTTGTTCTCGAGCCTAAATGGGCCCAATATTCCCTCACCACTATAGATTCTTTAGACCTAGTCTTTCCCTCAGATGAGGTGATTCTTGAGGCATTAACTGGTCTAGACAGAACCTGGGATGATCTCCATCATAGATCTTATTTTCTCTCAGAGTTAAGAAGAATAAAGGCAAGCGCATTTTTGTTGACTATGACTGGAGATTGATCTTGTCCTGTTAATCCTCTGGATACGCACACAGTTTATGTCGAGTGTAATTTGGAGAGTATCACTGAATTGATCCCTATAGATATCTTGAGAACCCCTGGTGTCATGGAGAATGTTTTCACTGGAGATGACTACTCCCTCGAAGAGATTCGAATTTATACGGAGTTCTTTGAATATTTTTGTGACATGTTTTCCTGGTCTTATGAGGAAATGCTAGGCATGGACCTAAGAATTGTCGAACATGAGATAACGACTTATCTTGACGCTAAGCCAGTCTGAAAGAAGCTTTGTCTGGTGAATCCTTGGAAAGAAGTAGTGATTAAGGCTGATGTAGAGAAAATTATTAAAGGTTCTTTCATCTACCCCGTATAGTTGATCGAATGGGTGTCAAATCCCATTTTGGTTAATAAAAAACATGGTACGATTCGCGTGTGCACGAACTTTTGTGACTTGATAAAGGAACGTCTGAAAGATAGATCTCCCACACCATTAATCGATCAGATTGTCGATGAGTGTGTAGGTTGTGAGGTCTTTTCATTCATGGATGGTTTTTTGGGATATAACTAGATTCAGATGAAACCCGAAGTCCATCATAAAACAACTTTTATCTGTCCTTGGGGCACATTTTCTTATTGTAATATGCCTTTTGGCCTTAAGAATGTTGGAGCCACTTTTCAGTGGGCCATATCTTTAAATTTCCATGACCTTAGACATATAGTCAAGGCTTACCTCGATGATATAGCATCACGCTCTCGCAAGAGATATGATCATCCCACACACCTCCGACTAATCTTCGAATGATATCGCTACTATCGGATTTGCTTGAATCCTAACAAGTACAGTTTCTGCGTGACATCGGGTCGTCTCTTAGGTTTCATATTTTCAACAACAAGGATCATGGTCAATCCTCTTAAGGTTGAGGCGACAGTTTAGTTGCCTCCATCATGCACAATACCCCAGCTTCAAATCTTATAGGGGAAAGAGAAATTTCTTCAGTGTTTTGTCGTGAACTACATCGAGATCACTAAAGTTTTCATGCGTTTATTGAAAAAGGGAGTCCCTTTCTGTTTGAACGAAGCCACTCAAGGCTATTTCGAAGCATTGAAACATGCCCTTATATATGCCCCTCCGCTCCAACCTCCCGATTATAATAGATATTTATTGTTGTAATTAGCCACCGTAGAGTTGACCATCGACATGGTCTTGGTTCAAGAGGACGATCTGCTCGAAGAGCATGTCATTTATTACCTGAGTCGAGGCCTAGTTGGGCCGGAACTCAACTATTCCCATGTTAAGAAACTTGTGTTGGCAGCAGTGCATGCTGTTGAGTTGTTCTGTCATTATATTTTTCTTTGCAAGACCACCTTAATTGTCACTGTAAATCTGTTTCAATATGTGTTGACACAATGGGTCATTGTCGAAAATATTAGTAGACAGATTGTAATCCTCCAGGAATTTGACTTGGATTTTGTTTCCGTGAAATACAAGAAGTCGTTGGTCTTTGCGGAACTCATTTCGGAACTTCCAGTAGAATCAAGTGATGTTACGCCCGAAGAATCTCCTATTAAAGGATATATTTTTATGATCGCATCTTCAGACCCCTAGTATGGAGATATACTAGTTTATATCCAGACTTTGAAGTTCCCTTCTTCTGCTTCTCATGATGAGCATTGACGAATTCACAATTAGGAACAAAATATCTCATACTCGATGACACTTTGTATTGTCGAGGTGTAGATTGCATTCTTCGTCGGTTCATTATACATGAGGAAGCGAAACGCATTCTTAACGAGTGCCACACTGGAGCATGTGGTGGTCATTTGTTTGGGTTGGAAACAACCCAAAAGATTCTACGAGCCAGTTACTTTTGGCCTACGTTAATCAAAGATTGCGTTGATTCGGTCGAGAAGTGTCACCCATGTCAAATATTCTCTTGGAAAATGAGGGCACATCCTTCTCCCATGTTTCCCATCATCATTGTTGGTACCTTCACTAAGTGGGGGATTGATTTTACTACATGTCACTCGGCTTCATCGAGGGGGAATCTTTATATAATCGTAGCAGTAGAATACTTCAAAAGGTGGGTTGATGCTATGCCAACATTTAACAATGATGGAGAAACAACAACTCTCTTCATTTTTAACTAGATAGTAGCAAGGTTAGACATCCCGAATGAAATTTTCACTGACCATGACAGTCACTTCCAGAACAAAATGATGTTCGAGTTAACATAAATTCTTGGGTTGAGGCAAGAACATTCATCACCCTACTACCCATAAGTGAATGGTCAAGTGGAATTTGTGAATAAGTCCCTCAAGACTATTCTTCAGCAAACGATCAAATTTTCCAAGGCAAATTGGCATTTGATGTTGTATTTCACATTATGGGTCTACCAAATGTCTGTAAAGACTACCACCGGTTTCTCACCTTTTCAACATGCCTATTGAGTGTCAGATCCCATCTTTAAAGTTGGCAGTAGTTTAACTACCAAACATTTCACTGCTTGAGGAACACCTATTATATCTCGAGCATATCAATGAGGAAAGTTGCGATGTAGCCTTGGCCAAGGAGGCTCACAAGAAAATATTCAAGTGTCAATATGATCAGTTCATTCATCCTCGTATTTTCTCCAAGGGCGATCTTGTCCTGGTCTATGACCAAGACAAGGATCCCCTGGGGGCAGGCAATTTCAAACCCATGTGGTTCAGACCATTAATTTTGAAAGAGGTCTTAAAAAAAGGATCTTATTGTCTCGTTGACTTTGAGGGAAATACCTTGGCAGAGCCTAGAAATGGGCTCTACCTCAAGAAGTATTACTCTTAGTTTAGTCTACTGTGTGACTTCTTGTACATATGTATAGTTCTTATACAGTTTTTTGTCTTTTTGTTTTATGGACATGTCGTTATTTATGTCATATTTTTCACTATGACAGATGTCAAGTGAATCTGAGGTTTTTGTTCGGTTCGCAGACAATGCTAGCCAACACACTCGGAGGCTTGCTTCTGTAGCTTGAGTGATTTTCACACCTAAAGGCTTGTTTCTATCTTCTGGAGGTATATGTTTAGGTGATGCCACAAAAAATGTCGCTGAGTACAATACAGTGATAGAGTTTCTTTGTGACTCTTTGTTGCATGGCATATCTCACCTCTGAGTCTACTTAGATTCTCAACTGGTTGTGTCCCAGTTAAATGGATTTTATCGTGTTTATGATCCTACTTTACACTGACATTTCCTTAGGGTACGTCTCTTAGAATGTTACTTTGATTACATTACGTATATCCATGTTCCTAGGATATTAAATCAAATGATAGATACTCTAGCTAATCAAGTATTAGATTGATATGTTGCACACACATACATATGTACATACATTTTTAAAAAATGTAATCCATAAGACATAAAGATGTATATATATATATATATATATATATATGTGTAAAAAAGTGTCCGAGTATATAGGTGGGCGCGAATGCCTCAAAAATAAGATCTGGAATACATCACAAGGCTTATTCCCTCAAAAATATACAAAAGAGAGCTCTCTATACATAATAAATCTAGCCTATCTAAGATCGGGGCCTATTGGCCCTGTCGTAGTGAACTATGACGTTAGCAAAATGCCGAAAAAGTTGGACCCAAGTCCGTGGCACCCCCACTACATGAGGCTCCATAGAAGGCATGAGATCCTCGATCTCGTCCATAGGTATTGCACGAGTGAGCGCAGTGAGGTTCTGCTCCAC
Organism: Picea sitchensis; assembly: GCA_010110895.2. Lineage (NCBI taxonomy): Eukaryota > Viridiplantae > Streptophyta > Pinopsida > Pinales > Pinaceae > Picea > Picea sitchensis. The sequence goes on from SNQJ01S0034757.1 coordinate 94,817, forward strand.
CCACCTCAAAAATCTCTCAGCCTCTCTGGCTGGAGGTCCCCCTGTGGCTGATGGTCCATCGGTTGCTGCTGGTCCTACCTCTGGTTGAGGACGAAGCTAATTCCTCATGAAGTTGGTCGGGCGCACTGGTCCGATGTTTGTACATAACATATACATAGATGCCAGTACTCTGATGCATATAAAAAATGATATATATAAAAGAAATTATAAATTAAATAACTTTTAAAAACATGTACCTAGATATCCTCGCTCCTCTCCAGGAGGTACGGGCATGTATGGATCTTTGGATAAGTTGATTCCAACATAGGGGTACTCCTCTATGGCTAGAATCTTCCATGCCCAAAAGTTGAAGAATTTGTCGTCAAAGGCCTCTATGGTCCTTCCTCCCCTATATCATGGAAACAATGTTTCCCATCTACATACTGTTGGGAAGGAGGCCACATGCCCCCATATAGTCTCTCTAGGAATCTGAATGGGTGCTCTCTTGAAGAATAACGAACATAGGATGGTGCCAAATCCGAATTTTTTTTTGCTATGCTCTCGACACTCTATCTGCTGCCTCTTCATGCATTTGAGCATGGTCATACTCCACTCATAGATATGTGCCTCCTGGCATTGAAGTGTACAATGCATGTGCACCCCAAAATCCTGGTGAAGCGATGCAGATCTAGTGATCTTCCCAATGAGTACCAATATCACCCTCAATGTCAAACTGGTGACCTTGTGAATGGGCACTTGAGAACCTACCTTCTCAGTGTTGGCCTCACAGTACATCCTGATATAATCCTCAATGTTGAAAGGCCTAGGGGGAAAAGTGCGCAGATTGATTGGTTCCCCTCTCCTTGAGAGCCCAGTCAAGAAGTATATTTCCTCAGTCTTTGGAGTCAACGAATTCCCCTCTATCATAAATGCCTATATGTCTAGATGTTAGTAATCAACCAGGGTGTTCAGTAACATGGGTTGTGCCCTAATAAACAGATACCAGAAGAACTTCCAAAACCCACATTGTTTCAATGTGGCAATGGAAGCAAGGTCCTCATCGACCAATATATCAATATCCTCATGTTCCCTCTCCCTCCAGTCGACATACATCCTATTCCATGAAAATTCAAAGGGGAGTTAGCTCTTGCATCCTTATTTTTCCCATGCTTTTGAGGGTGTACACGGGTTGTTTTTTTCCACAGTTGCGTATGTATGTTGGTAGACTATTTTCTGCCTGCGTACATACGTGGGTGTCCTTGTACAACCCACGTACACGTAGGGACGCTCCTTTTCAGAGGAGCATGCCCCCCAAAAAACAAAAATTAATGCACAAAGGAAGAACGAAATGCAAGAGGGATGAGTTTGTACTTGGTCCAAGCGGAAGTTTGTTTCGTCCCTTGAAGCTCTCGTAATCAACTTCTTTATAAAAGGGGTCTTTTTTACCTTTTGGTTAATTTTCAAATTGCAATGGTGAAAACGATCTTTCAACTTCTATTTATAGATTCTTTTGTCCCTTTTTGCCACTTTTTTGACCCCCTTTGTCGTTTTTTCTGGCTTGGAAATCATTTAATTTTGTTTTCGAATTTCTTATGAGATGTTATGATACACGTTTTTTTGGTTTGGTGACTTTTCGGGAGATGGGTCACATTCAAGGTCCTTTGATCAAAAGTCGTTTTTCCAACTTTTTGCATATAAGTTAGGATTTCACCTCCACTTTCTGCATATTGTTGTATTTTTCTCTTTGACATAGAATAGACCCCACCGACGCACAACACAAAACCGTCATTGCTACTTTAGAAGTGTTGTGATTAGGTGGTAGAGCCTACCTTTACATGGATGCGCTAGATAGATCCTTGTTGCATTTTGGCCTCCATGTTGTCTGTAATGACTTTAGGCTTGCAAGTCCTTGTTAGTCCTGTCACGATTATAATATTGAGCCTCATTCATCCGATGCATCATCACTCTTGGCCTCACCCTTGGGACTCCGAAAATGAGCACGCTTTGTTGTCTTTCAAGCTCGCCTTGAAATAAAAAAAGCAACATCCGACGAGACTACATTTATTCTTTTCAATTTTGTCTAGATTAATTGAGAAAAGTAACCTCGTGGAGTCTTCTTTAAGCCCTTTTTAGACTCTCTAAACATGAAAATATTTTCAAGTGATCTTGTTTCCCTTCATACTCACCAAACTAAAATTTGAAGGCACGTCTGTCCAGCAGTAGTTTACCCCTTTTTCAGTCTGGATGGTCAATTGTACAAACAAAGGTATACTCTAGGAAGTTCAGTTCGCTAGAAGATTATTCTCAGGTATAATTTTAACCCTTTTTCGGGCTTGGGGGCCTAAATTTACAAAAAAGGAACATTCTCCTTGGTCTTGGTTTATCACCTTTTTCAGGCCTTCGAGATTACTTACAAAAAAGGAACCCCCATGGAGTCCATAGTTAAGCTCTTTTCAGACTCCCTAAAATTGAAAAGATTGTCGAGTGACCTTGTTCCTTCACACTCATTAAATTGGTACAGAAGAAAATATACTAGCATGAGTTTACTCCTTTTCCGGCCTGTGGATTATGGAGGAAAAAGGTACACCTTGGAAGATTCGTCTCACCGGGAGAGTTCTCCTCGGTAACTTTTATACTTTTTCAAGCTAAGGGGACTAAATCCAGAAAAAGGCAGTGAGTCCATAGTTAATATCTTTTCAGACTCCTTAAAATTGAAAATATTGTCAAGTGATCTTGTCTTTGTCACACTCGTTAAAATGTTTTTGAATAGACGTCTTTTCGATGCACGATTACCCCTTTTTTGAACTGTCTAGACTATCTCCAAAAAAGATACTCCTTGGCGTCTTCTTTTATGTTTTTTCAAACTCTCTAAATGTGAAAAAACTATTGAGCTTACCTTCTATGGGCTCGTTAAAAATACATTGAAGGGGGTTTCAATATGTCTTGTTAATCGCATTTGCATCTCTACATCTTTGGCCAAATTCCGGCTCCATGTTGCTCTTAACTAAACCTTTGAAGCATGCCTTATACGTAAGGCTTGTAGCACTTTGCCTCTGCAACCTGACACCTTGACCCATGGAGGATTTTTCCTCGAGTGTCCTTTTCCTGCACATGTCTCCTTGGTATGAGAATTAGTGTGTTCCTTGCGGTTGGAACTAGTATGATTTCTTACGACACTCATTCCTCCTTTGTAATGTAGCATTATTTTATTATTTTTCAAGATCTTTAAAAATTGAAAAAGACAAAAAAAATAAAAAAACCCAAAAAGAGCGAACAGGAAAAATATATTCTTTTTTTGGAAGCACAAGGAGTCTCCCTTGGACAAAGCATATCCTTCCATTTTTTCATGAAGAATTGGGATCTAGTATGACCTTAGGAAGCTATTATCACTACATACAACTACGTCCTCCTCCATTTGGTTACTCTTCCAAACACATGGAGAGTTTGTGTTGCCTCCTGCATCATGAATTTATGTCAATGACATGTTGTCTAAGTCTGATCATCTTTCATGGTTTTTTCTGAGGGAAGTTTAACCCAACCTAAGTCGAACTTTTTGTATTATCATCTCTTGACTTCATGAGTCAGCCATCCTAAAATTCTAGTCAAGTCTTGATTCAAAATCAGTGAAGTTTTATGCCTTATCATGGAGATCCTGTTGTGTTTTCCCGATGAGTTGTCAAAGACCTATGGGTAGTGAAGTCATACACTCACATTGTACTCCTACCTGAGTTTTGAAGATCTTTAAGTTGTTGCTTGAGCTATGAAGACCTCATCTCCAACCATTAGGTGTCATTGGCTTCTTTAAGATAAATACTCTACTTGTAAATCTTTGACTTTGAGATGTAGATACACTGTGTATTGCTCAAGGATACACTTTATATAATTATATGACATGGATCTGTAGTGTATTTTATTGGAAAAAATGATTTGTTTCATCACGACCATGGGTATGCCCGCCTCGGAGAGAGAATTACTATTTTGCAGATGACACCTCCCGAACTCTAGTCCTGAGCTCACTCGTTTCGTACATCGGTGAAGATTTTGTAATGTATTTAAGCCATCAGATGATATTTTGACCTCACACATTAGAGGGCATCTGTTATAACCCTAAATTTCTCAAGACATGCATACCTAGCTTTTGGATCTCTTACTTGCATTTTTTTCCAAAGCAATGTTGAGTTTCTCTTCTAAAAAACCATTTTTTTGAAGATGTGCGTGCCCTGCACTACTACTTCCCACATACATATGCTTTCTGCACCACTATAGCTCGCGTACATACACATGTTGCACCACTAAAACCCGTGTATACTTGCAAAAGATGAAAAAAATAAAAAGTTGCAAGGAATTCGTTGAGATTATGGGCTATTGGGTAGTTTCCCAACTAATTCACCACATATAGCCTCTCACCTAACCAAATAACCATCCTTTTGTCATATAAAAGAATTTTTTGGGGTATCATTTTACATCTAGACATAAGAACAATGAAACTCTCCCCTTTTCACATCCCCTCCTTCCCCAAGTCATTACAACCCTTTTGTGAGAATTTCCTTTGCATTCCCCAATTAGCCCTTCTTCCTCCATCAAAACCCATTCACTTCCCAAGAAGAGATCAGAAGGTTGAGAGTAGAATCCATGCAAAGGTGCACTTGGACCTTGGTGAGAGGATCCCAGGCCAGGTTCGTGGAGAAGTAGCCCTCTTTGATTGTAAAAGGTATAATAATTGAGTTATTAATAAAAGAACTACTTTTCCTGTCCCAAATAATGGTGTATTGAATGCTTTTATTGGTTTATTTTTTTACATTATAACATCTAACCCTAATTTGTATATGAAATAACATGATTGTAGCTTTCTTTTTGTCTATATTTAAATGAAAGAAAGCCTTGGGAGGAGGCTTGTAGTCAACAAAGCTTTCAAGCACGAGGGGATCATCATCGGACGCGAAGTAGAGGTATAGTTACCTGATCGCTCTCATATTTTCATTTCTTGTATGAGTTTTGGTAAGTTTTGGGTAGTTAGAGAAGTAATTGACCTTTAGACTATTAGTTCATATGCCTACATTCTGAACCCTAGTGTAGTCATATGCGGGGTTTTCCCTCTACCAATACTACTGCATGTGTTGAATTATGGTAATACTCCTCTTGATGGCGCAGATGGTCCAACTATTTATTCATGGAAGCTACCTCCTTTTCATGCCTTCTTGCCCTGTCCAAAGTAGCATCGGTTACATCCATAATTGCTCCTATCAACTCAGTCATCTTAGCATTTTGTATATTGAACAGTGTCTCCTTTGTGGTGACGAGAGGTGTTCTATCGAGTGTAAGTCTCCTTTTATTGGTAATTCTTATCATCACATCCTTCATTTTTATATCATAATCGATCATCTGTACTTCAAAATTTTCATCTACTGGTTTAGGAATATGTTGATCTCCCCAGGTTAAAGTTTTGCCTAGGACTCCTGCCGTGTAGAAATTTTCTATGACCGATTCTTGTAATTCCTTAGCAGGGGAGGTTTTTGTATGCTATGGTGACTCGGTCCCCTGTTGGTCCTCATCAGTTGATGGATTCTTTGTCCTAGCTAGGGATATAGGAAAAGGATCAACCTTATCTTGGGAGTCGGTCATTGAACTGTCAATTTCTAGTTGTTGTGCTCCCTCTTCCTATTCACCAGCACCCAAGTCATTCTTGGAGCTATCCTTTTGAAGTTGTGTTTCCACTTGGTCAGAAAATTCAATGTCCAGAGTGCTTCTAGCCTCATGGTCGCCTTCCTGTGGATTTGGGATCAAAGAATCAAAATCTGGAGCAGATGTTTCCCCTGTTTATTCCTCTTCTGTGATTGGTACCAGTGTTATGCGCGACACCTCTAAAATTTCCTCATCGTCATATATGGTTATTAAGTCTATGAGGACATTAGGCACACCCATCCCACTTGATTCTCTTGTTATCCTCCGTTGAGTTGCAGTGGTCACTGACGATCCCTCTTATGGGAAAATAGAGATGGGGTTTTCTTGATTAGTGGTTTCCTCTGGGGGAGTTGTCTCTGAGTCGTTTATCTCTTCTCCACGAATTCTTATGTCAGCTAAGGTAATCCCCAAGGTTTCTATCAAATGGTTAAGTGGGGGGGGTTTCTTATGATCTTTGTAGAGCTCTTTTGGCTTCTTCCAGTAACAACATCCCCCTCCTTCGTTCCTCTATTGCTTCTAATCCTTTGTTTTCATCTCTTACCCTGAGAGCTTCTTGAGTCGACTGCTCTATTGTATCAACTTGTTCATCCATGGTCATCACTTTGAATTTGGTCATATTCTGGTTAGCCCTTCTCTAGAGTACTTCCTCTCAATCTTGGGCACCCTCAATGAAGATTTCATCTTCAAAAATATCATGAGAATACAACCAATAGGAGGATACATGCACCGTGTGATGGGGAACTAAACCATTCAGATTGTTCTTGCGAAAGTGGCCTGTGTGAAACCGGTACTCGAGTTGATTCAACCCTTCCTGTTTCTCCTGCACAGTGTCTCTAACCATATAAAATCCTCTCTAGAAACCACAAGGAATGAAATCTCTCTTCTTGTCTTTGACCAGGGAGGCATTATAGCCTTGTAAGATAGTCTGGTAGCATATATCTCCTAATATGATATTATCTGGGACATAAACATGGAGTAGGTGGGGTGCGTCGATAACTCTGAACACTCTGATGGAGGTGCTAGCTTCTTCAAAGTATCAGTGGCCTACCTTAGATATCATTTTTTTCCCACCACCGAAAGTCGAGGGAACTCCTTTCTAAAAATGATGAAGTATACCATAGCTATGAACGTATCACATATCAAGGAATATGATATCTTGTATCTATTTTTCCATAAGATGCTGAAATACACATGCACAAGTAATTCAGAAATATTCCAGCTCAAATTCATACCTGCAAAAACGTTCCTTCCGCAAATTACATCCAACCAGTAGGATGCCATGCTGAAGGTCGGAACCTCTCCTTCATTTGGTGTTTGAGCCTGTGAAATATTAATACTTATATTCTTGGAGATAATGGCTCCCCAATTGAAACTGCTTCTAGATATCGCCATGGTGTATGCCAAGGGCATCCACGCCTCTGAAAATTTGGAGCAATCCTTATCTCTGTATAGCCAAAAAATCAATTACATTAGATACATGTAAGGCTCTCGAACATTAACTGTGTTGTACCATCCAGTTCTCATGTTTGTGAATTTTTTGTCCTCTTTCCACCACAAGGCTAGAAATCAGATGGTATCATGAAACTCGTAAAACTTGACCATGAAGTTTGTGTTTAGCCTTTGCTCCAGGTCTCTAAGTTTGTA